>NQII01005619.1:133057-265508 GCA_002778355.1 Clitarchus hookeri | reverse complement strand
TTTTCATTTAGTGACGAAATCATTTTTCATTTAGTGACGAAATCAATTTTCATTTAGTGACGAAATTAATTTCAAAAAGTCATTTACAGCGCCAGGAGGCTACTGTCCGATTTAAGCAACTTTTTCCCGCGCTGGATTCGGCATTTTCCTTCTACTCCGACCATCTTCTAAAATCACTGTGTAAGGTGAGAAAATCGCCAAGTTGGCAAATCTGAGTGCGATGTGATAGTAAAAGACATTCATTCTCTCTTTCCAATGCAAGGTTTCTGCCGTTAGCGGCATTCTTGTTCCAACGTTCACTGTTGTCTGATTAGTTTACCCTTTTTACCATAAAAAATATGCATTTATCGTCCCGTACGCGCAGTGAAATCAGAACATCTAGGCTCTTCTGCAATCTAAGAGTGGAACGTTCTACGGTAGGCAGCATCTCNAGGCTCTTCTGCAATCTAAGAGTGGAACGTTCTACGGTAGGCAGCATCTCAGTACTGAAGTACTGAAGTACGTACTTCAGCTACGAAGGGACATAAACCGCGACGCTCCTCTGGCTAATCTACGACTGCGCGCAGACACAACCACAATCTTTACGCAGATACGGTCGGTGCATAACCGCATAGAGAGAAGGATGAGACGGAGACGAAGCAGCAGTGGAATGAATGAGCGGGAAAACGGAGCGATCCCGAGAAAATGCGCTGGACAGTGGCAACTTCCGCCACATTTCCCACGAGCAAAGATTTGGGCGGATCTTCCGGGANCCCGAGAAAATGCGCTGGACAGTGGCAACTTCCGCCACATTTCCCACGAGCAAAGATTTGGGCGGATCTTCCGGGAGCCAAACCTTGTTTCACCTTGGTCGGATACGAGTATTCCGACAATTGCACCACAATGGCCATTATTCCACTACATATTACATTAACATTACTATTCACACGATNTACGAGTATTCCGACAATTGCACCACAATGGCCATTATTCCACTACATATTACATTAACATTACTATTCACACGATGTATTTATAAGTGTTTCTGTCAAGTGTGAAATTGAAATTGTTAGAAAAATAAATACATTTTCGACGATAACTACTTTTCCTATGTCATCAGTGTGTTAATTAGAATATGCAAAATGTAAGAAAATCAGAACAAACCCCCACAAAAAAAAAACGAGTTCACAGATCAAACTTGCAGGGAAATCACCTTGCATGAAAAACGTTGATGTACTCGGAATATCGGAATAATGCATTCTCATGAACCCACACTGTTTTAAAGTAGTGGCTACTAAAGTAACAGGATTTTTTTTTGTATTGGCCCATTACTCACAAAACGCTAACTGAACTCCATTTTTAAATTAAAATTTCGAGAGTTCTTCATAATTATTATATTCAGCGATGTTCTCTATCTACTACGTATCCGGTTGATATGTACACTGCCGGCCATTAAAATAACAAAACCAAGAAGAACGTGAGCTATTATTTATTGAACAGATATACTAAATATGCACATGTTACATGATTACTCTTCCTGCTTGGTTTGAAGTACACAGTACCAAGTTCCTCATGTTCTGTGACATCACAATGGCAATGGATGGCAATAACCATTGCTACACGACGCGGCATTGAGAGGAAGGGACTAAGGACGCCCGTCTGGGGTATCTCCGCCCACGCTGCTTTTATGCATTCTCAAAGTTCATCCGTTGTGGTCGCGGGTGTTCTGTGGTAGACCATTCGTCGTCCGACCATGGACCACACGTATTCAATGGGTCAGAGATCCGGTGAACGCGCAGGCCAAGGAAACAGTGTACAGTGTAATACCTAAGTCATCCAGGAACCGTCGGACGACGTGTATAACATGAAGTCTGTTGGAAAATGGTTCCAGGTCTGCCTTGAAGATAAAGGACAAAAACAGGCATCAACACCCTTGCGAAGAAATTGTTGCTGTCTTTGCACCATCAATGTGGACTAGGAGCGAGCGGGACTGGAATCCTGAGAGACACTGCGCCATAATTGCAGGTGCAGGGCCGGTATGACGGTACATGATGCAGGACTCGGCCAAGCATGCGCCCTAATGCCCCCAGACACAGATGCGACATTTGTGGTGCTGTAAGCAGAAGCAGGATTCGTCGGAGAAGACGATGTCATGCCATTGGTCATTCCACACACAACATTCCATGCACCATTGCAGCCACAGGAGCCTGTGATTCCCAGCCAGTGGCAGCCGCAGTTATGGGAGTCTGGACACGATGTTGTGATGCTGCAGACGGTGACGAAATGTGCGTGGTTACACAGATTGATGTGCCACATGTTTGAACTCCTGAGCAATGTTTCTTGATGTAGCTGTACGGTCAGCAATGTCCATGCGGACCAGATACCTTTGCTTGTGCTCTTTGGTGCTATAGGACNGCTTGATGTAGCTGTACGGTCAGCAATGTCCATGCGGACCAGATACCTTTGCTTGTGCTCTTTGGTGCTATAGGACCTTTGGCTTCCAGCACAACTCTCAGCCCGTACCTCATCGACGCCTCTCATTCCATATTTGCTTTACTGTGATTGCATTTCTTCCAACTCGAGAAACGATTTTGCGGTAGGATAATCCACAATCCCGATAAGCCATGATTCTCCCGCTGCAAAAAACGGAAACCTATTTGTGTGGTTGTCGTGTTCTTAGACACGGCATACTTACTCCATCTNGATTCTCCCGCTGCAAAAAACGGAAACCTATTTGTGTGGTTGTCGTGTTCTTAGACACGGCATACTTACTCCATCTGTGCACACGAAAGAATGGTGGGAACCATAATGCCACGATATCTCAGCAACTCTCCAACCCCCACATACCGTTTATCAGTGTCGCAACTCGTGCACATGCTGAGCCAGTCCACNGATATCTCAGCAACTCTCCAACCCCCACATACCGTTTATCAGTGTCGCAACTCGTGCACATGCTGAGCCAGTCCACTGAACAACTAAAAACGCCACTGCGCTATCCTGCTCTACACATTCCTTTAATGTGAGGTTCTTCACGTGGGTTCTTCTTGGTGTTGACATTTTTATGGCTAGGAGTGTAGGTGGTCACATGCCTAGCAGAGAACGGCCAATACAATCATTCACCTCATGAAAACTCTCCTAAAATATGACATGCCCTATATCCTGCTTTCGTACGAGATCTGCCTTGTACGAGATATTCTGGCAAGAGGTTCAGTACGAGAGTGCAATCTTGCACGGATTTTGCATGTATCTTGCATCGTGTATAAGCTGCTTTAACATATATGTATTTCAGAAGTAGTCTTGTAAAGTGGTGTTGTGTGGGCGAGCCTGCTGCAGCTACGTGGAAACTGAGGCGTATGTGGGTGGTGTTGGCAGTGCCTGCAGAGGGCGTGCTGCAGGAACCTGGAAATGATCGTGACCCGCAACTGCGCACCCAGGCAGCAGCCGACGCAGACGGGAACGAACGCCGCCATGCCGGCCTACAACACGTACAGCGCCCAGGGCCAGCCAGGTCCCCTGACCTACAACACGTACAGCGCCCAGGGCCAGCCAGGTCCCCAGACCTACAACACGTACAGCGCCCAGGGCCAGCCAGGTCCCCAGACAAGCGGTGCGCAACCCGGAGTGCAGCCGTACAACACCGTGGCTATGCAACAGCCTATCGATCCGCAGCGGCCGCAGTCTATAGGCAACTAACTACACCACTCTCTTCTAACAATAAGGATCCCGTCGGGGCGCAGTGAGTAGAGTGCTCGCCTCCCACCACGGTGAACCGGGTTGGATTCCCGGTGGGATCGCTCCCGGATTTTCGCATGTGGGAAACGTGCTGGACGATGCCGCTGGTCAGCGGTTTTTCTTGGGGATCTCCCTTTTCCTCTGCCCTTGCATTCCGACGCTGCTCCATACCTCGCTTCACACTCGTCGGCTCTCAAGACCTCGATGTTATGAGTCGCCCAAATCTCTTCAGTCACTCTTCACTCACTGAAACCTTCTTTCCTTCTGAGACCACGTATTTTATGCAGTCGTGGCATTTAACATCAGTTATCGCCTTTAATGTTGCTGGCTGCTGAAACCCACGCATATCACTCAACTTAAATTTGCATGGTGATGATCCGCGCACTGTAAATAATCGTCACATACACGCCTTGCATATCAGCTACAAAAAGTTGCCTATACAAAGTGTCTCTAAAAATCACCGACTAACTCCGGGAGGTAATTTCTTATTAAAAATTAATTAGAAAATAAATGGACACTTTGTACCTACATGCAATATTAAAGGAGGAATGACCCCTTAAAAATCAAATTTGAAAACAGTAATCTTCCGAAGTATCGGAAACTAAGCGACATTAAATGACAATACTCCGAACATTGTTTTCCGTTATTGGGATCCTTAAGCTGCAGCTAACACGTGTTTATACCTTCCATGGCAATGAAAATAACAGGGGTGACCACCCTCTTATTGTATGCAACTTTTGTACCGTCGGGATTTTGTAATGTTTGATGCTAACCTATTGAGCAGTATCACTTACGTAACAAATATGATCCTCTTGTTCCTTTCGTTCTAAACACCCATGAAGTTTCGGTCCAGTTTTACAGTCCCTAACACGTAGGCCACACTACATACATTAGTCAATGATTGGCTGCTGGGTCCACTACACAAGTGATGGTGGAAGACATTTAAACACTTTCTGTAAACAACCTGTACCACTAATTTATCGGCTTACAGTACCTAAGTAGTGTGGTTATTGTATCAAACAATGGTTCTCACGAAATTGATGTTTAATGTTCGAACAGATAATGTGTTATGCCTGCGANGTGGTTATTGTATCAAACAATGGTTCTCACGAAATTGATGTTTAATGTTCGAACAGATAATGTGTTATGCCTGCGACATAGGTCAGCAGCCAACCATTGACTCATGAATGTAGTGTGGCCTACGTGTTAGGGACTGTAACGGTGGACCGAAACTTCATGTGTGTTTTCAACGAAAACGGTGGGTCCTACGCACTTGCAATAAGAGGACCATATTTGTTACGTAAGNTAACTTCATGTGTGTTTTCAACGAAAACGGTGGGTCCTACGCACTTGCAATAAGAGGACCATATTTGTTACGTAAGTAATACTGCTAAACAGGCCAGTATCAAACATTACAAAATCCTGACGGTACAAAAGTTGCATACAATAAGAGGGTGGCCACCCCTGTTATCTTCATTATTGTGGACGGTATTAACACGTGTTTACTGTAGGTTAAGGATCCTAATAACAGAAAACAATGTTCTGAGTATTATCATTTAATGTCGCTTAGTTTCCGATATTTCGAAAGATTACTGTTTTGAAATTTTATTTTCAAGGGGTCATTACTCCCTTAATATTGCACGTAGGTACAAAGTGTCCCATATATTTTATACTTAATTTTTCTTAAGGAATCACCTCCCAGAGTTTGCCGGTGATTTTTAGAGAGACGTTATTTAATGACGACGTTGGATGCTGCCGGAAAAGTAGTTTTAAACTCTTCAAACAATTTTGTTTCCGCCACTTTGTAATGGTCGTAGGGGAACATGGCATTCTACTTAAGAACACACATCACGTTCTTAAACACCCTCGGCGACTACCCTGGCTTCAGTTAGTACACAAACAAAGGAACTGCGGCGACAGACATACCGCATGCACACGTCACAGCTGACGAGTTTCAAATTATTTCGAAAGGAATCGTCGGCAATAATCAGTAAAGAAACGCACGTTATCGGTCGTACAAATTTATATACCACGCAACATAATTACATTTCTTTTTTAAATTATGTAGTAGAGTTAACAGAACACAGTTAGTAAAATGCCAGCTACTTCCACGTGAGTTTAAGTCAAGTGCGAATGTTAACAAATCACAGAGGACTTGCCCACGCTGGTTTGTTATCCTTGGCCTAAATTACAGTGACAGAAGTAGGCATTAGGATAGCTAATGTTTCCGAGATGTGTTCCACGCAGGCGCTACATGTCAATATCACACATGTACACCTCCGCTTTTCTTTTGGTTATCAGCCACGTGTCTTTGTGACATGATTTCTGGTTTCCGACGAGACCAATAAGAATTAGGTTACATGTTACTAAACGTCTGGATTTAGTCGGATTTATCTCTTCGTGAAGCCATCCTGTATTATACATATGTAGATACACATATATATATATATGTGTGAAAAATAATCTATTATTACACCGGTTTACTTCGTAAGGGTATCCCTCACACAAAATATTGATACACAGGGTATGTATATACATGTATACTTATTCGAAAACTCACAAGTAGTTATTTTTATCGATAGTACCTGCACACTTGTTGCATTAAACGGACGTAAATTTAACACGAGTACCAAATACAGAATAATACAGAAGACAAGGTGGTCTATCTTATATTTTGTCCTTTCAAATGCCTCATTGTGCGTAATTCACAGCAGAATATCTGTAAAGAGAGGGGATGCAGGTTACGTTATTTGCTTTCATTCTCCTGGTATACCTGGCTAAATCTTACCACACAAATTATTTGGATCGTTAGTGCTCAGCAAATAATTAATTTATTTTACGTAATTGCGTTTAGCTACAGTAACATGTCAATAATGACAGGTAAGAAGTGCGGGTACAATACACAAAGTCTGGCAGTTACTAATTACTGTAGGCTATTTTTACCTGAGACATACAAGAAACGTAATGTGCAGTTTTCTACCGAAGTTTGTACCGAAGTGGTTCAACTCCCCTCCCCCTCTTCCAACTGCTCGACATTCCAAGGAATACGGATCATTTTGTGGACCAGAAAACACCCAATTCTCCACTATAAAGTTTTTGCACTGATTATCTCAAGTGTAACAAAGGTAATTAAAATTAATATTCTTTAGGGAATGTGTTTAGTTTTACACTAACATATAATAATAGCAATAATTAACAGAAACTATAAAATCGTGATAATCACAAAACTTGTAATTTGAGGTTTATTTTTTTATATTGAGTTATTTCGTACCCATATTTATTTAAACAAATTTAGTTGGATGATATATTTTGTAGAAAGGTTATCGATGATGTCCAGTTATTCATAATATTCAGACTTCCACTTGTGAAACTATAGGTATCCACCAGACTTGAGCACAGAACCGAGTCGTTAGAAACTAATCATGAAATGAAACTGCAAACTATAATCTGTCTATGGGCGAAACACCATCAGTCATCGACGTAACTGTCAGAATTATCTGTTACTAAGTACTCACTCGAGGATTTAGACACCGTTTAACAACCTGTTCTTAAATCACCCCGAGGACGGAAGAGTAACGAGGTGCAGTGA
Organism: Clitarchus hookeri; assembly: GCA_002778355.1. NCBI lineage: Eukaryota > Metazoa > Arthropoda > Insecta > Phasmatodea > Phasmatidae > Clitarchus > Clitarchus hookeri. The sequence goes on along the minus strand of NQII01005619.1, from coordinate 258,208 downwards.
AGAAACACGAGGAAGTGTCCCGAGTAAATACTCCGGCCAATGTCATCGTCCGCCACGTTTCCCCGCTAACGAGAACCCGGAGTTGACCCACCGGGAACATAGCTCGGATGACGACGTCACCGTCACAGATTACTTAATACCGAGGTGAAACTGCCCCTTGTACCAGCACAAGGTCGTAACAGCGTTAGCCAATCAGCGCCTGCTAACACACTCGCTAGCCGGCAGCCGAGCCAATAGGGAAGCTACTGCAGCAGGGGCTGGCTAGTCATGAACAAGGCGTATTCCCAAAGCCTCAGCAACCAATCAAAGAATGGGTAAACCCACATCGAAGGAACTGCAGCGCCATTTTGTCTCTTGCACTTTCCTGCTCCGTGCGATTACCTTACTGGACCACCAAGGCGGGGTCGATCGAGCTTTCTTCCTGTAGGAATCGTGCCGGACGATGCCGCTGGTCGGTGTCAAGCCAGCATTCCTGCCTCTCTCACTGTAAATAACTAGAGCCACCAGTTTTCCTCATTCATGAGCGTCATTGCGGACCATTCTGTATATATACCACCTGGGACTTCTCTGCACAGAAAAATACGTGCGACTTTGTTATCGAAGCCTTTTGTAACATTAGTGTATAGCCTGTTTCCTGGATACATAAGAAAAATTTAATACTTAAATAAAAAAGTACTGAAAAATAAATTGGGTTATTTGCCTCGATAAAGATATTTATATTATCTTTTCTCACGCACAGGTTTTTGTTTCAAGTATATATCTTCAAAATTGGCTTAAAAACAGAAGTTCCTTAACATGTGTTCCTTATACTAGACTATCACGACTTTCAAAACAGGCGGCAGCCTCAACACCCGCCCAAGTCTCTTCACTCACTCACTCACTCACCCACGGTACTGGAGTACGACGAACCGACATCCTGAACACCGAACTCCTTCATGAGCAGGGAGCGGGTATTGTGGCTGGTTCAGCTGCATGTTAGCTGTAATTGAGAGGTTTATTTTGTACAGTCGGTCAGTCGTCAAGTGTTCATTGATGCGACAACGCGAGGCCAGGGTTGGGCGTGTATCACGTCGCATCTAATTTCTTATTGGCACAGAGACCCCTGTGTGCTGATTATGTAGTGGGCAAATTGGCGAAACCCAAACTAATGCATGAAATTTTGAATCCTCGCGTGTCTCCATATTATTCACAGAATATTTCAGGCCCCAATTCATCAGTCAAAATGTAAGGATGCAGCAGTTTTCTGAGTTAAATACTAGCGCTTTATTGGAAACTACAATTCGAATATTCTCTTCTTCCAAAGCTGTTAAAAATAAAGAGAGTGAAAAGAACGCATTTGATATTTGTAACTCCATCTGGCGCAATTCTAATTAACGAGTTATGTATGTACGCTTATATAAAATTTAGACATTCTTTTTGTTTCAGATAACACCAAGGAAGCAAGAGTAAGTATCAACTAATTATTTATGGTTTTAACAATTATTAATTTAATAAGATGCAATTGGTAAATTAACAACAAACATAAGAGTAGAAAATATTTGCAAAAAAATGCTTTATAATTTCAACGAATTTATTTAATTTATTTCCTTTATTTTCTTTGCTTCCGCAGTGCAGAAGCGGGGAAGACTTTAGGAGGAAAAATCTGGTACGTATGCCTTAGTTTTAGAAAGTTTTCTGTGCTTGTTGTTTGGATTTGATTTGTTACTGCTATTTCAATATGTTATTATTTCGTAAGGAAACAGATCGCTATTAATCATTGTTTTCACAAAGCTGCTTTACAGGCTGTGTGCGATTGAGCAGTTTCAAAATGTCTGCCACGTAACTATTTATCTGCCGACTTTGTATCTTTCCAACATTATCGTAAGGGCCTGTGTAAAGTTACCATTGCCACGAAGTCGATCACTTTCATCATGAGTCCATAAAGTGTAACTGTACAATGGTTTGTAGCCTATGTACGTTACCGACTGCCTGGGTTCGAGTCCCAGGAAAGACGTGAACCTGTGCAGGGATGCCGGGAACTATCTCATTTCAGTTAGGTATGATTAAGGGGAAGGGGGTAATGCAAGGTCAAGTTTAGAATTTAACACCCTTGGTGGTTGATAGAGCGTACCTAAAAAAATGTGGGTCTCTAAAATTATTATATAAGTGTTTTAGCACATTTTACACAGAACAATTACATTAATACAAAATACCTTTTAATACTATTTAGATACCGCAAACGTTATTAAATACAAGCTGAACCACCCGGGTGTCTGAGGTATAAGAGAGAAATGAGAGATACATGATCCTATTTTAGGGATTTCNAATACAAGCTGAACCACCCGGGTGTCTGAGGTATAAGAGAGAAATGAGAGATACATGATCCTATTTTAGGGATTTCCTGCCCAAATAGAGATCCAGAGTCAATTTTGCCTACACAGTGTTTTAAAGTGGTTACTAAAATACACCAGTGCCAATTTTGGTCTGCATTTTGTCAAACGGTGTTGAAATATATAGAGAACAAACATACTCACATATATATGTNTAGTGCCAATTTTGGTCTGCATTTTGTCAAACGGTGTTGAAATATATAGAGAACAAACATACTCACATATATATGTACACACTAACTTTGATAGATATATATAAAGCTATATAAAGAATGAAAACCTAGTTATACCATATTAATTCTTTGCTGCCTCTTAGTGAAAGAGGGAATGCTATGTTTGCCCCTCCCTGAAATTTTTTTTCCTATGCCACTGGACTTGTGAGTAGTTTGAGATTTATGTATTAACGTTTATATATGTGTCGTTCATATATATATATATATGCATTTATATTGTTACGATTACAACACAAGAAGCGAGGCCGGGTAAGGTAGGAAAGCGGCTGACAACTGTTATTTAAACAACATTCACAAACAACGGNCAACACAAGAAGCGAGGCCGGGTAAGGTAGGAAAGCGGCTGACAACTGTTATTTAAACAACATTCACAAACAACGGCGACTGTAACGCAGCGACTAAAAATACAGGGATCTGTAAAAGTACGTAGAATATGTGGGTCTGACTGACACAGTGGGGTTGCGGCTATTTAATACATCTAACGGCAGTAACCCCNCAAGTACGTAGAATATGTGGGTCTGACTGACACAGTGGGGTTGCGGCTATTTAATACATCTAACGGCAGTAACCCCACCCAGGCTACAAGGGAGAGCCAATAGGAATCAAGGATATCAGAGAAGGTGGGGGTGAAGTGTGGTGGACACGGCGGCTAAGGGCCGGGGCGTCAGTCGGCGTCGGTCCTCCCTGAACGGCGTCTCCGAGCGGCGATTGGGGGTAAGTGTCTTACGCTAGGGTGAGNGGTGCGAGAAGCAGTGGGCAAAGGCGAGTGCTTGCTTAGGAGAGTGTAGTGGTGCGTGATCTGAGGATATTGTCATTGTGAATATTAGTTAAGGAGGGTACAATGGTGCGAGAAGCAGTGGGCAAAGGCGAGTGCTTGCTTAGGAGAGTGTAGTGGTGCGTGATCTGAGGATATTGTCATTGTGAATATTAGTTAAGGAGGGTACAATGGTGCGAGAAGCAGTGGGCAAAGGCGAGTGCTTGCTTAGGAGAGTGTAGTGGTGCGTGATCTGAGGATATTGTCATTGTGAATATTAGTTAAGGAGGGTACAATGGTGCGAGAAGCAGTGGGCAAAGGCGAGTGCTTGCTTAGGAGAGTGTAGTGGTGCGTGATCTGAGGATATTGTCATTGTGAATATTAGTTAAGGAGGGTACAATGGTGCGAGAAGCAGTGGGCAAAGGCGAGTGCTTGCTTAGGAGAGTGTAGTGGTGCGTGATCTGAGGATATTGTCATTGTGAATATTAGTTAAGGAGGGTACAATGGTGCGAGAAGCAGTGGGCAAAGGCGAGTGCTTGCTTAGGAGAGTGTAGTGGTGCGTGATCTGAGGATATTGTCATTGTGAATATTAGTTAAGGAGGGTACAATGGTGCGAGAAGCAGTGGGCAAAGGCGAGTGCTTGCTTAGGAGAGTGTAGTGGTGCGTGATCTGAGGATATTGTCATTGTGAATATTAGTTAAGGAGGGTACAATGGTGCGAGAAGCAGTGGGCAAAGGCGAGTGCTTGCTTAGGAGAGTGTAGTGGTGCGTGATCTGAGGATATTGTCATTGTGAATATTAGTTAAGGAGGGTACAATGGTGCGAGAAGCAGTGGGCAAAGGCGAGTGCTTGCTTAGGAGAGTGTAGTGGTGCGTGATCTGAGGATATTGTCATTGTGAATATTAGTTAAGGAGGGTACAATGGTGCGAGAAGCAGTGGGCAAAGGCGAGTGCTTGCTTAGGAGAGTGTAGTGGTGCGTGATCTGAGGATATTGTCATTGTGAATATTAGTTAAGGAGGGTACAATGGTGCGAGAAGCAGTGGGCAAAGGCGAGTGCTTGCTTAGGAGAGTGTAGTGGTGCGTGATCTGAGGATATTGTCATTGTGAATATTAGTTAAGGAGGGTACAATGGTGCGAGAAGCAGTGGGCAAAGGCGAGTGCTTGCTTAGGAGAGTGTAGTGGTGCGTGATCTGAGGATATTGTCATTGTGAATATTAGTTAAGGAGGGTACAATGGTGCGAGAAGCAGTGGGCAAAGGCGAGTGCTTGCTTAGGAGAGTGTAGTGGTGCGTGATCTGAGGATATTGTCATTGTGAATATTAGTTAAGGAGGGTACAATGGTGCGAGAAGCAGTGGGCAAAGGCGAGTGCTTGCTTAGGAGAGTGTAGTGGTGCGTGATCTGAGGATATTGTCATTGTGAATATTAGTTAAGGAGGGTACAATGGTGCGAGAAGCAGTGGGCAAAGGCGAGTGCTTGCTTAGGAGAGTGTAGTGGTGCGTGATCTGAGGATATTGTCATTGTGAATATTAGTTAAGGAGGGTACAATGGTGCGAGAAGCAGTGGGCAAAGGCGAGTGCTTGCTTAGGAGAGTGTAGTGGTGCGTGATCTGAGGATATTGTCATTGTGAATATTAGTTAAGGAGGGTACAATGGTGCGAGAAGCAGTGGGCAAAGGCGAGTGCTTGCTTAGGAGAGTGTAGTGGTGCGTGATCTGAGGATATTGTCATTGTGAATATTAGTTAAGGAGGGTACAATGGTGCGAGAAGCAGTGGGCAAAGGCGAGTGCTTGCTTAGGAGAGTGTAGTGGTGCGTGATCTGAGGATATTGTCATTGTGAATATTAGTTAAGGAGGGTACAATGGTGCGAGAAGCAGTGGGCAAAGGCGAGTGCTTGCTTAGGAGAGTGTAGTGGTGCGTGATCTGAGGATATTGTCATTGTGAATATTAGTTAAGGAGGGTACAATGGTGCGAGAAGCAGTGGGCAAAGGCGAGTGCTTGCTTAGGAGAGTGTAGTGGTGCGTGATCTGAGGATATTGTCATTGTGAATATTAGTTAAGGAGGGTACAATGGTGCGAGAAGCAGTGGGCAAAGGCGAGTGCTTGCTTAGGAGAGTGTAGTGGTGCGTGATCTGAGGATATTGTCATTGTGAATATTAGTTAAGGAGGGTACAATGGTGCGAGAAGCAGTGGGCAAAGGCGAGTGCTTGCTTAGGAGAGTGTAGTGGTGCGTGATCTGAGGATATTGTCATTGTGAATATTAGTTAAGGAGGGTACAATGGTGCGAGAAGCAGTGGGCAAAGGCGAGTGCTTGCTTAGGAGAGTGTAGTGGTGCGTGATCTGAGGATATTGTCATTGTGAATATTAGTTAAGGAGGGTACAATGGTGCGAGAAGCAGTGGGCAAAGGCGAGTGCTTGCTTAGGAGAGTGTAGTGGTGCGTGATCTGAGGATATTGTCATTGTGAATATTAGTTAAGGAGGGTACAATGGTGCGAGAAGCAGTGGGCAAAGGCGAGTGCTTGCTTAGGAGAGTGTAGTGGTGCGTGATCTGAGGATATTGTCATTGTGAATATTAGTTAAGGAGGGTACAATGGTGCGAGAAGCAGTGGGCAAAGGCGAGTGCTTGCTTAGGAGAGTGTAGTGGTGCGTGATCTGAGGATATTGTCATTGTGAATATTAGTTAAGGAGGGTACAATGGTGCGAGAAGCAGTGGGCAAAGGCGAGTGCTTGCTTAGGAGAGTGTAGTGGTGCGTGATCTGAGGATATTGTCATTGTGAATATTAGTTAAGGAGGGTACAATGGTGCGAGAAGCAGTGGGCAAAGGCGAGTGCTTGCTTAGGAGAGTGTAGTGGTGCGTGATCTGAGGATATTGTCATTGTGAATATTAGTTAAGGAGGGTACAATGGTGCGAGAAGCAGTGGGCAAAGGCGAGTGCTTGCTTAGGAGAGTGTAGTGGTGCGTGATCTGAGGATATTGTCATTGTGAATATTAGTTAAGGAGGGTACAATGGTGCGAGAAGCAGTGGGCAAAGGCGAGTGCTTGCTTAGGAGAGTGTAGTGGTGCGTGATCTGAGGATATTGTCATTGTGAATATTAGTTAAGGAGGGTACAATGGTGCGAGAAGCAGTGGGCAAAGGCGAGTGCTTGCTTAGGAGAGTGTAGTGGTGCGTGATCTGAGGATATTGTCATTGTGAATATTAGTTAAGGAGGGTACAATGGTGCGAGAAGCAGTGGGCAAAGGCGAGTGCTTGCTTAGGAGAGTGTAGTGGTGCGTGATCTGAGGATATTGTCATTGTGAATATTAGTTAAGGAGGGTACAATGGTGCGAGAAGCAGTGGGCAAAGGCGAGTGCTTGCTTAGGAGAGTGTAGTGGTGCGTGATCTGAGGATATTGTCATTGTGAATATTAGTTAAGGAGGGTACAATGGTGCGAGAAGCAGTGGGCAAAGGCGAGTGCTTGCTTAGGAGAGTGTAGTGGTGCGTGATCTGAGGATATTGTCATTGTGAATATTAGTTAAGGAGGGTACAATGGTGCGAGAAGCAGTGGGCAAAGGCGAGTGCTTGCTTAGGAGAGTGTAGTGGTGCGTGATCTGAGGATATTGTCATTGTGAATATTAGTTAAGGAGGGTACAATGGTGCGAGAAGCAGTGGGCAAAGGCGAGTGCTTGCTTAGGAGAGTGTAGTGGTGCGTGATCTGAGGATATTGTCATTGTGAATATTAGTTAAGGAGGGTACAATGGTGCGAGAAGCAGTGGGCAAAGGCGAGTGCTTGCTTAGGAGAGTGTAGTGGTGCGTGATCTGAGGATATTGTCATTGTGAATATTAGTTAAGGAGGGTACAATGGTGCGAGAAGCAGTGGGCAAAGGCGAGTGCTTGCTTAGGAGAGTGTAGTGGTGCGTGATCTGAGGATATTGTCATTGTGAATATTAGTTAAGGAGGGTACAATGGTGCGAGAAGCAGTGGGCAAAGGCGAGTGCTTGCTTAGGAGAGTGTAGTGGTGCGTGATCTGAGGATATTGTCATTGTGAATATTAGTTAAGGAGGGTACAATGGTGCGAGAAGCAGTGGGCAAAGGCGAGTGCTTGCTTAGGAGAGTGTAGTGGTGCGTGATCTGAGGATATTGTCATTGTGAATATTAGTTAAGGAGGGTACAATGGTGCGAGAAGCAGTGGGCAAAGGCGAGTGCTTGCTTAGGAGAGTGTAGTGGTGCGTGATCTGAGGATATTGTCATTGTGAATATTAGTTAAGGAGGGTACAATGGTGCGAGAAGCAGTGGGCAAAGGCGAGTGCTTGCTTAGGAGAGTGTAGTGGTGCGTGATCTGAGGATATTGTCATTGTGAATATTAGTTAAGGAGGGTACAATGGTGCGAGAAGCAGTGGGCAAAGGCGAGTGCTTGCTTAGGAGAGTGTAGTGGTGCGTGATCTGAGGATATTGTCATTGTGAATATTAGTTAAGGAGGGTACAATGGTGCGAGAAGCAGTGGGCAAAGGCGAGTGCTTGCTTAGGAGAGTGTAGTGGTGCGTGATCTGAGGATATTGTCATTGTGAATATTAGTTAAGGAGGGTACAATGGTGCGAGAAGCAGTGGGCAAAGGCGAGTGCTTGCTTAGGAGAGTGTAGTGGTGCGTGATCTGAGGATATTGTCATTGTGAATATTAGTTAAGGAGGGTACAATGGTGCGAGAAGCAGTGGGCAAAGGCGAGTGCTTGCTTAGGAGAGTGTAGTGGTGCGTGATCTGAGGATATTGTCATTGTGAATATTAGTTAAGGAGGGTACAATGGTGCGAGAAGCAGTGGGCAAAGGCGAGTGCTTGCTTAGGAGAGTGTAGTGGTGCGTGATCTGAGGATATTGTCATTGTGAATATTAGTTAAGGAGGGTACAATGGTGCGAGAAGCAGTGGGCAAAGGCGAGTGCTTGCTTAGGAGAGTGTAGTGGTGCGTGATCTGAGGATATTGTCATTGTGAATATTAGTTAAGGAGGGTACAATGGTGCGAGAAGCAGTGGGCAAAGGCGAGTGCTTGCTTAGGAGAGTGTAGTGGTGCGTGATCTGAGGATATTGTCATTGTGAATATTAGTTAAGGAGGGTACAATGGTGCGAGAAGCAGTGGGCAAAGGCGAGTGCTTGCTTAGGAGAGTGTAGTGGTGCGTGATCTGAGGATATTGTCATTGTGAATAGTAGTTAAGGAGGGTACAATGGTGCGAGAAGCAGTGGGCAAAGGCGAGTGCTTGCTTAGGAGAGTGTAACGACGTGTGTTTACAGCTGAGGGCTGACNTGCGTGATCTGAGGATATTGTCATTGTGAATATTAGTTAAGGAGGGTACAATGGTGCGAGAAGCAGTGGGCAAAGGCAAGTGCTTGCTTAGGAGAGTGTAACGACGTGTGTTTACAGCTGAGGGCTGACGGCAGGATCGACGTAGCGAAGGTGGTCGTGTACCTGGGGAGAGAGGTGACGCTCAAAGACCGCCACTGGACCGTCGAGATCATCGACAGGGCGTGCAAGAAGTGCTACGCCCGAGCAGGTGAGACTGCGACAGTGGTGGGGCCGCGGGTGCATGGCGGGTAGCGCACTGCTCTCTCCAACAAGCTCGTGAAGGTACAGGGTAGTCATCAAGACGATGACTACCCTGCACGGAGAGCAGAGTAGTAGCGGGAATGTCCTCGGACGAGGGGATGTGGATACAAAGGGGAAACAAGAAGCTCACTCCCACGTAGCCCTACTTTCCTTCAACTCTCATGTTTTCAATGCCATTTACAGGCAAAACTTATATTATGAATTTCGAGGTGCCAGTGAGGTCTAACAGGTACCTGGTTCGCCACATTAAGCAAGTCACTTTTACTTGAATTATCTATATTAGTTATTGTTGCAGAAGCTGGTTCGCTGCTACAAACTGTAATGTGTCGTTTGGTTGATGTCATGTTAATTTCGTAATTTCATGAGGTTTGGGATTTAATTATCGATTTCATAAATGTTGTTTTGCTAACACTTGGCATTAAATAATATAATTTACCAGTGGCTAATAATGATAAATCGTAGAACGTGTCTATGATGCCAAAACTATAATTAAAAGAAAAAAGCATTACTGGTAAAAGAGACGAAATAAATAATATCTTCCGCAGTGTTAACAGGCATACTGTTTGTTAGTTTTGTTTACTGATGAAAAATAATGGAAAGAGTGACTCACTTGAAAGTAGACTGAAGTTGTGAACTAATGTGGATTAGAGTGAACAGGAGACAAACTCAGGATAGGAGGGTAGGCAACGAGAACCCGCATGGGAGTCGTAAAAAAGAGTATTATTTTATTAAAATTAATTTCTAAAATTATGTTTTAAAAAATTTGCATATATTTTATTTTAAAAAAATACTTACTTAATTTTTATTATAATTTTCTTGAATTATTAAATGTTTGCGTAAAGGCGTACAGGCTGGTCCAAGTTGGCCATGCCCCCTCGCCCCTAATGAAGGCAAGCAACATGGCAGTTTCACAACACATTGGTTATCGACCGAGTAGTGCTGTCGTCAACAAGTGTCATCAACTTTTGAACATGGCTGCTTTGTGCGAGAGTTTGTGTCCATTTGAAATTTCTGAAAATTACTTGTACATAACAATATTAAAAAACTTATAACAATAATTATGGGAACACTATAATAGTTTGTGATACACATTGTAAAGTAATTTATAGAGTAAGAATAATTAAATGATTATGTTTTTATGACACAGCATAATATTTCCACCTGAACAGCAGGTAAGGAGACTTCGGAAACTCCTAACAGACTCAGAAATCACGTAGGAATATCTGTATACATATATGTTTACAATTCTCATTTAAGTTTACATTATCTTAAATTTAGTATCCCCCTCCCCTAATATAAAAGTCGAGTATTTTATAAACAGTTTGCAATTGTATTAGTTATATAAATACGTATAGATCCCCGTTTACTATTGGATTATCATACTTCACTACCTGTTAAGAATGCTAAAATTATTCTGTTTGGTAGTTATGGAATTGAAAAGCTAGAACACTGATGGTATTGTTCAACACAAACCCTGCCAACCGTAAACTCTGAACGACACACAACAATGAAGTACTGAGCATTCATACTCCGAAACGCACTGACGGGAAAGTTACCACTGTTTTCTTTCTAGCTGGCGAATATCGCTTACTTAAAGCCACTAAACGTTATTTAAACTGCTGCGTGAAAACTCTTGCAAGGCGTTGAACAGGAAAGAAGTGACAAGTGTGGCTATTACCTCTGCGGCGATATCTAGCACCGGAATATTCCGTGTTTGAATTCTTGATAAGCCACGACATGAATGTCGCGAGCATTAACTACTTTCACAATACGCGCTTACTCATTCGTTCATAATACTTCCAAATAGAGTCAATTAATTGTTCGAAGTATTATTTGTAGCTGTGTAATCTACATTCAACATATTATGTTGAGTATAAAGGACGTATTTAATACATAGTGTTTTTAAATACAAAATGCCGAGTAAAGGCTAATCCCAAGACATTTTGAGGTTTGTGGAGTTCTTCGTTAAATAATGCGCTGTTTTAATGTGCTGGATAAAATATGTTGCTTTGTTGTCACCTTTGGGGGTTTTGTCTATTTCCCCCTATTTTTTGTCTCTTATCCTTGTTTATTTTTACAGCTTTCCCTGGGTGTACCCTCTTCTGTAGGAGAGCGTGTTGTACGCTGGCATACATTACTGTTTTCCACTGTTTCCTGTTATTGCTTGTTTTGTAAAGTGTACTTCCTGTGATTAAGAAAGTATAAATTTTTTATATATATATATATATATATGTTGCTTTGGCCAGCTTATTTGCTTGATGTAAGCAGTGAGAGCCAGGTGTCAGGTGTATATAATTAAAATATATGTATATATCTGACAGTAAGCTGTTTGTTTGCAGAAGAGATAGTAAAGCTAGCAGGCTACACGGAGTGTACAACTGGAGCTTACGAAATGGAGAGATGCATCGAACTCGACCTGTTCGAGGTGAGCTGTCCGCCTTTTCTGGCCATTTATTTGAAGTTTAGCGGTACGGATGTTTTGTAAGCTAGCTACGGGTTCGTTGGGGCTCTGGGTTCGTGTGTAGTGGTGCGTGATCTGAGGATATTGTCATTGTGAATATTAGTTAAGGAGGGTACAATGGTGCGAGAAGCAGCGGGCAAAGGCGAGTGCTTGCTTAGGAGAGTGTAGTGGTGCGTGATCTGAGGATATTGTCATTGTGAATATTAGTTAAGGAGGGTACAATGGTGCGAGAAGCAGTGGGCAAAGGCGAGTGCTTGCTTAGGAGAGTGTAGTGGTGCGTGATCTGAGGATATTGTCATTGTGAATATTAGTTAAGGAGGGTACAATGGTGCGAGAAGCAGTGGGCAAAGGCGAGTGCTTGCTTAGGAGAGTGTAACGACGTGTGTTTACAGCTGAGGGCTGACGGCAGGATCGACGTAGCGAAGGTGGTCGTGTACCTGGGGAGAGAGGTGACGCTCAAAGACCGCCACTGGACCGTCGAGATCATCGACAGGGCGTGCAAGAAGTGCTACGCCCGAGCAGGTGAGACTGCGACAGTGGTGGGGCCGCGGGTGCATGGCGGGTAGCGCACTGCTCTCTCCAACAAGCTCGTGAAGGTACAGGGTAGTCATCAAGACGATGACTACCCTGCACGGAGAGCAGAGTAGTAGCGGGAATGTCCTCGGACGAGGGGATGTGGATACAAAGGGGAAACAAGAAGCTCACTCCCACGTAGCCCTACTTTCCTTCAACTCTCATGTTTTCAATGCCATTTACAGGCAAAACTTATATTATGAATTTCGAGGTGCCAGTGAGGTCTAACAGGTACCTGGTTCGCCACATTAAGCAAGTCACTTTTACTTGAATTATCTATATTAGTTATTGTTGCAGAAGCTGGTTCGCTGCTACAAACTGTAATGTGTCGTTTGGTTGATGTCATGTTAATTTCGTAATTTCATGAGGTTTGGGATTTAATTATCGATTTCATAAATGTTGTTTTGCTAACACTTGGCATTAAATAATTCAATTTACCAGTGGCTAGTAATGATAAATCGTAGAACGTGTCTATGATGCCAAAAATATAATTAAAAGAAAAAAGCATTACTGGTAAAAGAGACGAAATAAATAATATCTTCCGTAGTGTTAACAGGAATACTGTTTGTTAGTTTTGTTTACTGATGAAAAATAACGGAAAGAGTGACTCACTTGAAAGTAGACTGAAGTTGTGAACTAATGTGGATTAGAGTGAACAGGAGACGAACTCAGGATAGGAGGGTAGGCAACGAGAACCCGTATGGGAGTCGTAAAAAAGAGTATTATTTTATTAAAATTAATTTCTAAAATTAGGTTTTAAAAAATTTGCATATATTTTATTTAAAAAAAATACTTACTTAATTTTTATTATAATTTTCTTGAATTATTAAATGTTTGATAGGCGTGCGTACAGGCTGGTCCAAGTTGGCCATGCCCCCTCGCCCCTAATGAAGGCAAGCAACATGGCAGTTTCACAACACATTGGTTATCGACCGAGTAGCGCTGTCGTCAACAAGTGTCATCAACTTTTGAACAAGGCTGCTTTGTGCGAGAGTTTGTGTCCATTTGAAATTTTTGAAAATTACTTGTACATAACAATATTAAAAAATTTATAACAATAATTATGGGAACACTATAATAGTTTGTGATACACATTGTAAAGTAATTTATAGAGTAAGAATAATTAAATGATTATGTTTTTATGACACAGCATAAGATTTCCACCTGAACAGCAGGTACTCCTAACGGTACTCAGAAATCACGTAGGCATATCTGTATACATATATGTTTACAATTCTCATTTAAGTTTACATTATCTTAAATTTAGTATCCCCCTCCCCTAATATAAAAGTCGAGTATTTTATAAACAGTTTGCAATTGTATTAGTTATATACATACGTATAGATCCCCGTTTACTATTGGATTATCATGCTTCACTACCTGTTAAGAATGCTAAAATTATTCTGTTTGGTAGTTATGGAATTGAAAAGCTAGAACACTGATGGTATTGTTCACCACAAACCCCGCCAACCGTAAACTCTGAACGACACACAACAATGAAGTACTGAGCATTCATACTCCGAAACGCACTGACGGGAAAGTTACCAGTGTTTTCTTTCTAGCTGGCGAATATCGCTTACTTAAAGCCACTAAACGTTATTTAAACTGCTGCGTGAAAACTCTTGCAAGGCGTTGAACAGGAAAGAAGTGACAAGTGTGGCTATTGCCTCTGCGGCGATATCTAGCACCGGAATATTCGTGTTTGAATTCTTGATAAGCCATGACATGAATGTCGTGAGCATTAACTACTTTCACAATACGCGCCTAACTCATTCGTTCATAATACTTCCAAATAGAGTCAATTAATTGTTCGAAGGATTATTGGTAGCTATGTAATCTACATTCAACATATTACGTTAAGTATAAAGGACATATTTAATACATAGTGTTTTTAAATACAAAATGCCGAGTAAAGGCTAATCCCAAGAAATTTTGAGGTTTGTGGAGTTCTTCGTTAAATAATGCGCTGTTTTAATGTGCTGGATAAAATATGTTACTTTGTTGTCACCTTTGGGGGTTTTGGCTATTTCCCCCTATTTTTGGTCATTTATACTTGTTTATTTTTACAGGTTTCCCTTCGCGTCCTTCTTGTGTAGGAGAGCGTGTTGTACGCTGACATACATTACTGTTTTCCACTGTTTCCTGTTATTGCTTGTTTTGTAAAGTGTACTTTCTGTAATTAAGAAACTATATATTTAATATATATATATTGCTTTGGCCAGCTTATTTGCTTGATGTAAGTTGTGAGAGCCAGGTGTCAGGTATATATAATTAAAATATATGTATATATCTGACAGTAAGCTGTTTGTTTGCAGAAGAGATAGTAAAGCTAGCAGGCTACACGGAGTGTACAACTGGAGCGTACGAAATGGAGAGATGCATCGAACTCGACCTGTTCGAGGTGAGTTGACCGGCTTTCCTGGCCATTTATTTGAAGTTTAGCGGTACGGATGTTTTGTAAGCTAGCTGCGGGTTCGTTGGGGCTCTGGGTTCGAACCCCACGTAACGCTCAGCATGTGTGCATTTTTAGTTGTAAGTTTACTTTATAGTGTAGGCTGCGGTGCATTTATTCCTGTGACATGAAACATGCGGTTCTGATTAGGACAATTCAAACATTCTCGAACACCGAGATCTGTATACTGCTTTCACTCTCAACTTAGTCGCGATGTCAACAAACATAAGTGCACCATTCCCCCACGAAAAAAAAGTGATTGATAGCTGCCGAAACAATGTCGTTATGATGGTACAAACATTTTATCATAAAACTATACCTCACACAAACAGCGCGGATTTTAGAATGGTTTACTTACAAATCTCGCCGCTTTTCTATAAGAACTCAACGCTCAGGATGCAATCACTTGTTTATTTTTTCTGTCGAGAGTTCTCTCGTAGTCAAATTTCGATAGTTGCATCAATGACTGTTTTCAGCACCATCCAGTTTCCAAATATTATTTTCTTCTGAGGTCACGTGTTTTACGCAGTCGTGGCATTTACCAGCAGTTATCGCTCATAACGTTGCTAACCTACGCACATAACTAAACTTAAAAATTGTATAGTAACGAGCTTCTATCAGCGCACTGTAAACACTCACCGCAGACACGCCTTACATACCAGTTACATGTTGTATTGCTTACATACTGCTCACAGAAAGTTTAGCATATGCATGTTTCTAGTAGGAGTGGGTCATACCTACGTTGTGTGAATCATGTAAACATCGACACTCTTCCCGTCCAGCGACATGGGTATTGCTCGTACACAAACACAGTAGGGTCTACCTCAGGCCTCACAAACAGATGCAATTGAGAAATGGGCCAATTTGCCTCAGGAAATGCTTAGTGACCTTGTTAGTAGCGTGCCTCACCGGATACAAGCGTGCCTCAGGAATCGCGGAGGCCCTACACGTTATTTTGTCAGTGCATCGGAGAAGACAATTTTTCTGTTATTGAAACTTACGAGATTAATTTATTTGAGTTGTTTATCGGTTTATGCCTTTTCTTTGTTTCATACTGGGATGATGTCAACGAGTACTGTGTTGTTTTCCACTTTATGTGCTATTAGGAGTACAGGATGAAATATAAACATCTTTTATTCACTATAACATCCTGGATTCTCACTTTTTGTGAGCAGTATATCAAGTCAACGTAGAATACTCCCGGAAAAAATAGTTTTTTAAACATTTAAAACAATTTCCTTTCCGTCACTTTATAACCATTGTCGCTGAGTATTCCACTCTACACCAGCACACATCTGACGTCCTTGACGCGCCATTTTTGCAGATACCACAGCTTCGTTTAGTGAAGACACATCATAACCACACGAACAGTATGTCAAAAATACACGGCATATGCACATGTCACAACTAAAAGTCATTAAATCATTTTTTTTAATTGGAAGCAAAGGAAATAATCAGCATGGAAATGTACGTTACCTGTCGTAAAAATATATTTACCATGCAACATATAAATATTTCTCTTTTAATTATGTAGTAGAGATAACACGAAAAGGTCAATAAAATGCGAGATACTCTCACGTGAGTTTGGATACAGTGCGAAGATAAACCATTCAAAGAAGTCTGCCCCTAGTGGTTTTGTTTATCCTAGGCCTCAATAAGGAGTAAAATAAGTATATACGTTGACGGTGTTGCCATCTTCAGGCAGAACCAGCATGGATGAGACGAGGCTGGCACTGCCCGAGGACACGCCTGCAGCTGTGGCCAGCCTGGGGGTGGATCGAGGTGACATGGCATAGGATCGCAACATCAGAAGAATGAGAATGGAAGAGGAAACAGGAGCACCTCAAGGAAACCTCCAACACCATTGCTGTGCCCAACCTCTAGATACACGAGGATCCCATCCAGCTGTTTGATCCCATTGGGACTTGCGGCGTAGCTACAGAGGCGCCATGAGGGGGCGGTTAGTCGAGCAGACAAGGACCTTAGACACTTTAAAGTTTTGTAAATATTACATTTTTATTTCCTGCATTATTCTTTGGCGAAACTGAAGAAGACCCTTGGTTTACGATTAAAATTATATTGAAATAATTAAAATGACTTTATTTAAATTTAAGCACAGCATACATAATCTGCATAGTAAACGTGGAAACGTCATAACAGATGTTCGTAGGTTGCTGTGCGCATATCAACGCACTTTCCCGCACGTCGGATGCATGCAGCATGCACGGAGCTCGGCCGCCGGATGCAGCCTTGGCTACTTCCATATGCCAGTGCTCACTGCATGTGAACTCCATGGCCTCCTTGGCACTCCTGAGCTCGGCTAGTTCCCTTGCCGTATGCCTTACGACAGACACGTTAGTTGCAGCATTGCCACTTCACCTCACCTTTATCTA
Source organism: Clitarchus hookeri (assembly GCA_002778355.1). NCBI lineage: Eukaryota > Metazoa > Arthropoda > Insecta > Phasmatodea > Phasmatidae > Clitarchus > Clitarchus hookeri. The sequence continues at coordinate 241,410 of NQII01005619.1, read as the reverse complement.
ACTGGAATATACCACATGCTTGCTACAATGGTTTCTGGACCTCTCATGTCGTTTTTCTCGTAAACTAAGGATCTTACGCATTTTTACCAAGGAATATTTTCTAATTAATTTTGATCACAGATTGGTGTGGTGCAGTCCGTATTCGCGAATTACCTGACATCCTGTAATAATGTGCCTGATTATATATTCTCTGCCCAGGTTGCCTAACACATTTTAATTCCTTTGTAATATAAATATAATGTAAACTAATTTAATATTTTGTGTCTTTACAAATGTAAATAAACAATGATGTCGTAGGGTAGCCCATAGTAAATGTTAATATATAGTAACATAAATTGCGTTTATCAGGTTATGCAGCTAACTGACAAACAATATATTTTTTTGTTTCAGTTCTGTCCAGCATCCAATTGGAACGACAGTAAGTAATTTTTAAGTTGACAGGATAATTNTATATTTTTTTGTTTCAGTTCTGTCCAGCATCCAATTGGAACGACAGTAAGTAATTTTTAAGTTGACAGGATAATTGTTTTCTTAAAATAAAATATTACAAAATTATGCCACGTGAAAGTATGTTAAAATTAATTATAAGTCATTCAAATTAGACTAATAATCAATTAATTTGTTACCAGTACTCTAAAATTATATTAATCTTTCACAAATTTATCAAAAANTATATTTTTTTGTTTCAGTTCTGTCCAGCATCCAATTGGAACGACAGTAAGTAATTTTTAAGTTGACAGGATAATTTTTTTCTTAAAATAAAATATTACAAAATTATGCCACGCGAAAGTATGTTAAAATTAATTATAAGTCATTAAAATTAGACTAATAATCAATTAATTTGTTACCAGTACTCTAAAATTATATTAATCTTTCACAAATTTATCAAAAANAAAATTAGACTAATAATCAATTAATTTGTTACCAGTACTCTAAAATTATATTAATCTTTCACAAATTTATCAAAAACATAAATTATATCACACAAGTGTTAACGGACAAGTGTTCAGAGATAAGTGGGCAACTATATTTCATTTTTTTCAAAAACATAATTGTTGGGGAAGAAATAATACACCATATTAAAAATATTTGTTACAAATTGGTATGCGGTATTGAATATTTAAATGTGACGGATGAAAGGCAGATGCTTCAGTTTGGGACTTATAAAATTGTAGATATTAAGGTCGCCATGGGAAATGATTTCTAGCAATTAAGAATGACATTTAAGAAATAAACAATTAAGAATACTAAATTTTCGATGACTAAAATAATTAGCTTGTTTACATTTATTTTATGGGTTGAACAGGCACTATTGAATTTACCGCTTAATTATTTTCTTGATGCACCCTTCAACCACTTAGGTATCTTTACACATTTTCCGACGTAATTACATATATACACATGCCGATCTTGTGATGTGAAACTTACAGGAAAACCACTTCTTTAAAATAAAATCTTAAGGTAACATATTAAGTTAAAGAAATATAAACATATTTAATTGGTCTTCAATTTATATTTTTAAATAGGAAAATAAAACATTCCATTACTTGCAATGAACCTTACTGAAAGTGCGCCAGGCCTCTTCTAAGTTACGCATTTATGTAGTTAGGGACAGGATGTTCAGTTCCAAATATCTACTGAATTGAGGAGTAGTCACACTAACGCCAGTGTGTTTTAGAGGATGCTATAAGTATAAAATACATATTTTTTCAAATGTGAATTGGTATGATTTGTGAAAAAAGAATATATATATATATTATGTGACTAGGGAAGATATATTTACTCCTCTTCTGATCAGCAACCACGCAGCCACTCCTTGGCTTATAAACAGCATTTCTCTTTATACAAGGTTCTAAAATAATATTTTCTCTTCTATGACATGCCCTAAATTGTATTAAGTAACCTATGTTTAATGTCTGACAGGCAACTTAATTGGTAATGTTAATTTATAGTATTTATTTGATATCATTTTTAGCATCGTCTTGTCAGATTACAGATTACGGCATCATTTTAAACTTTGCATCATATGTTTTAATTACAAGGCTTGTGTTAAACATCGAGCAACTTGTAACTATGAAGGGAGAAAGTGACCTTTCCTAGAGTAGGTGTAGTCAGGGAGACTTAACCCCCCCCCCCGCCTAACCTTCTGTATTTTACTACTGGCAATCTGATGTGGAGGGAGGAAGTTTATAAATAAGATCTCTATTCGTTATACACTGAAGAGCCAAAAAAAAACTGCTATAGGCGTGCGTATGCAAGTAACACAGGTATGGAACCAATCAGAGTAACGCGATGCGGTCGGCAGCTAGATCGGTTACTGCTGCTACAATGGCCGGTTATCAAGATATGAGTGAGTTTGAACGTGATGTTATAGTCGGCGCACGAGAGATGGGACATAGCATTTCCGAGGTAGCGATAACATTTGGATTTTCACGTACGACCATTCCACGAGTGTACCGTGAATTTCGGGAATCCGGTAAAACATCACATCTTCGACATCTCTGCGGCCGGAAAAAGATCATGAAAAACGGGACAAACGACGACTGACAAGAATCATTAAACGTGACAGACGTGGAACCCTTTCTCAAATTGGCGCAGATTGTATTTGTGGACTGACCTGCTGGATTAATGGTGTGGATTGCCTCCTGCATACCTTCAGACATTAGTGAAGTCCATGCCACGTCGTCTTGCGGCACTTCTGCGTGCTCGGGGGCCCTACTTGGTAATAGGCAGGTTTACCAGTTAGTATGGCTCTTCAGTGTACAACGTGGACCAGAATTGATGTGCCAAACTCGAGGAGGTTATTCCTTGTGGAAAATAAGGTGGGGTATACTAAAAAAAAAAAAACATGAATATTAAGGGATGTACGCGGGGTTGAAATTCGGATTTAAAATCCATAAATGAACATACTGTATGACGTACTTGAGTGTGAGCGACCAAAATCGGAATGAGGTTTCATGAATCGGATTCCATAAATCTGTGTAAATTTGTTTGGTCAAATCGACCCCCTTCAATGCGTAAGTAGAGGTAGTCACCATATTTTCGCAGGGAACTTTGGAACACTAGGCAATAAAGAAAACGTCGGGGCACACTATGACCCATCACGGCACTATGANTTGTGAGCGACCAAAATCGGAATGAGGTTTCACGAATCGGATTCCATAAATCTGTGTAAATTTATTTGGTCAAATCGACCCCCTTCAATGCGTAAGTAGAGGTAGTCACCATCTTTTCGCAGGGAACTTTGGAACACTAGGCAATAAAGAAAACGTCGGGGCACACTATGACCCATCACGGCACTATGAAGACAAAAGGTCCTCTTGTCCGAACTCACTCAGGTAAACCGTTTTTGAGAAAACACCACTCCAAATTTCGAAGGTGTGGTGTAGCCCCTCGGGGGTAGGCAACACATTTGCCACCCGTGCCGGGCACGAGGCGGAGTGAGCAGGCGAGCGTGTAATCTGTGCGTGCGAGGAAGTGGTCTTGGCTGCTCGCAAGTCAGCATGTGCCCGCAGCTGCTTGTGGAAGCGCGGGACGTTCACCGTGAGCGGAGCCAGCCGACACGCACCTCGTGTGCTGAGCAGCCGACACGAACGCAAGGCGAGACGTGGAGATACCCAGTGCGACGTCAACCCTCCCGTGCGACAGTTGTACGGCTCCATCAGAGATTGCGGGATGACGGCTGAACGACAGTGACGAGGCCGAATGCTGGAGCACCACGGACAATTTAAACGGTGGCATTAGACGAGGATGTGCTTCGCCGCATGCGGCAGGTACCGTCTGTTAGCTCACGGGCTGAGGGCCGCGGTGTGTGTTAGCCATTCATCGATCGTGCATGCACCACTACCATGTTCTTAGCGAACATGGTTACGTGCCACATGCTACATTCTGCAAATGGTTCCTCCGAGAAAACAACATGCGTCCGAACTTCACATGAACTGTGCTCTTCATATANGTGCTACATTCTGCAAATGGTTCCTCCGAGAAAACAACATGCGTCCGAACTTCACATGAACTGTGCTCTTCATATATGAGGCCCATTTCACCAGTGATGGAATCTTCAACAGGAGGAACAGCCACGTCTGGGCGCACGCTGATCACCCCCCTCCCCCATGGACCACAAGTGCGCTACAGTGCCAACATGTGGGCCGGCATGGTCAACAATCACTTGTTGGGGCTTTGTTTGCTACCCGANGCATGGTCAACAATCACTTGTTGGGGCTTTGTTTGCTACCCGACCGCCGCAATGGAGCCCGCTACCTGACGTATTGCCGGAGTTGCTGGAAGAAGTACCTGTTGCCATTCGCTACACCATGTGGCTTCAGCATGATGGCGCGCCACTACACTTTCCAGGCCACTGGACTGGCAGAGGTGTGCCCATTCATTGGCCGGCCATATCTCCAGACCTGACACCACTGGATTTCTCTTTATGGGGTCATGTAGACTCCAATATCTACGAGACGCCTGCGGCTAGTGAGAAAGATTTCGTAGCAAGTACGAGCTATAGAAGATATTTATACACAGTCCCACGACAACCTGATTCGCCGATGCCATTTGTGTATTGAAGTTGGGNGTACACATGTGTCATGCAGTACTCTCATATACACTCCGTTCCTTGTTCCCTACGTTTGTCCTCATGTACGTCAACTATTGCATGTGGATGTACATCCATGTGGCGTGGTGCGGGTGGTCGATTAGTTGCCTTCCCTCGCAGGGCTACACTGCACCTTCGAAGTTTTGATTGGCGTTTTCTCGAAAACAGTTCACCAGAGCGAGTTATGACATGATGACCTTTTGTATTCATTGTGCCATGGTGTGCCATAATGCGCCTTAGCGTGTTCTTTACCGCCTAGTGTACCAAAGTTCCCTGCGAAAAGAGGGCACCTGTGGTACTTGCATTGAAGGGGGACGATTTGACAAATAAAANTAGTGTACCAAAGTTCCCTGCGAAAAGAGGGCACCTGTGGTACTTGCATTGAAGGGGGACGATTTGACAAATAAAATTTACACATATTTACGATCTCCGATTCGCGAAACACCATTTCTATATTGGTCGCTTAATATTCAGTACTTGCTGCGATATTCACCACAGGATAGTGTTGTGAGTATATACCCCACCTTATTTTCCACAAGGAATAACTTCCATGAGTTTGGCACGTGAGTTATGGTTCACGCTATTTAATGCAGACTATAAGTATGATATAATGGAGCTCAAAACAATTTGACTGAAAATGTAATTGAACGGCTATAAATGTGTTTTGAGTGTCAAAGAAGTCAGTTAACATTCCCTGGGCTTGGAAAAAGCAAGTGACATAGGGATGGGAGCTTAGCCGGGCCCTGGAGAAGTAGAGGTTGTTTTCCTGCTCCAAAGCGGGGATCAGAGCTTGTGGCTTGCAGGAAGGCGCTTGTATTACAGGCACGGAAGACAGTAGTACATGCCTTCCCAACAAGCGTGGGAGGGCACGTAACCACCGCCTTTAAGAAGAGTTAGGACAATTAGATACCTGTCGTGGCGATAGAGCGGAGAGCGGTGCCAGCATCCCGGAGGAGCGAGAGGTTATAGCGGCTCCCGGCCGTCGGCGATAGCAAACACTCAACTACGACTCTAGAAACACGCATACTCGGTAGTGTTGTGTTGTGTGGGATCGCTGTTAGGAGAAAATACGGTACAAACCATAACTATTGCCTCTGCATTGACTGTTCAAGCGGACAACGAACCAGCCGAGTCATAAGACATTTAAGCAATAGACAATGTAATAATTAATAGACAGAATATCTGATGGCAGCTGAGAACTGAGATCGAACCACAATCGAAAGGGACATCACAGCTTTTTATAGTAATTTTTCCCTTCATTTTGTTTTGTAAAGTATCTTAACAAAAAAAAAAGATAATATCAATTTTGAGCATTAAGTTAATACACGTCAAACAAACTGAAAAATTTGTGCACACTTAATAAATTGGGATACACCTCACAATATATTCTCATGTTATAAGGATATTATTAAACATTTTGTTGGTAATTTTATTGCGGTGTTAACTTGTAGTTTCGTTTTCTGTTTTAGGATAAATTTAAAATTTAAAATGGCTAGAAATCAAACCTTTTTGCATAAAAATCGAGTGTGAGTTTTGAAAGGAAATTCTTCATGCGTTTAAATAAATACTTTAAATGAAACAAATTCTAATGTCCAAATAATTGTTTTAAAAAATTATTTTTTACATAACGTTGGGACATAAATCATTGCAAATATGTTGAAAAAAGAGTTAGAAGATTTTTTGCTGACTTCGCAATCCGTCAAATAAAGCTAATATCATGTAAGGAAAATGTAACATATCCTTAAAAAAACTCAGAAAAATATCACACTCTCAAAGGCTTTCAAACCTTATGTTAAATGTAAGTATATTATAGGCTGTCAACGGCAAAGTGAACAGTTATGAAATCAACCATTGAAAACAATACTCCCTATAACTTCATATATGTTATAGTGCACATCGGCATGCGGATTCCCAGTTAAGTTGGCAGCGAAGAAATACAAATTGTTCCAAGACTCGGCATTGTATTGAAAGTGTAATGTTTGAACGCATTTACAGTTAGATTACTGTTTATAATGGCTGTTCATGGTAAACTGAGCACTTTTGTAAGCCCTTCTTAATATATACTTGTATGTACATTGTGTATTCTTCAATCGTATGTAAATTAATTCATGCGTTGGTCATGTGAAATTATAAAATTATTGAAAAAGTAAATATTTTACAAATAAACCCATTCTTACGGTTATATGAGTTGAAAAAGAAACAGAAATAAGATATGAATCATTTCAGTATTCTCAAATGTTAACTTGACACTTTAAATTAAACGTTACAGCACGGAACTACTTACGCTCCTTCGTTAGCAACCTTACTGGACGCATGCCACCCAGTGTTCCTGCTTAAATACTTGCAGGCAGGGACGGTGTCATTTTTGAAATGTCGTTTTGAAAAGTGCTCACTTTACCGTGAACATACAACTAACACAATTTCATTGCTAACTGTTCCACAACTTCGCTTGCAAGGCGTGTGAACAAAGTGACGAGGCTCACGGTAATGTTATATTTACATATGGTGGAAGGATACAATGTAATAAGAGAAGAAGATCCAAAGCAAATATTTCAAAAGTGCTTAGTTTACGGCCTATATCTGAGATGCTGCGGTGAGTCACTATGCCGCCTGCTACTCCACTTGACGGCTTTGCAATGCGCGGGCTCCAGACACATAGAGTAAGTTCCCCCACAGGCACGCCATATACTCTCATGGGGTTTCATCTGTTTACAACATATTTGAATGCCAATAACTTGTGCGTACAGCGATAGTTGATACAACATGTAATTTTCAGTCTAAAATCTGATTATGTTTTTGTGAAAAGTTAAGGACATGAACAACGAAATAAGGGAAAAATGCAAATAAACTGTGTTTTAAAATGACCAAAACTTGTAATCTACAACTATATATCATTTGAAAAATATGTCTTAAAAAATTTTTTTTAACAAAAATTTCAAGATAAGTTTTTAAGATTTTGAAATACGGTAATAATTAAAACTGTTCTAATTTTGTAAATGTTATAATTTTATACGGAGTTTACAAATTAAAAAAAAATCCTCCATTTCAACTGATTTCTTAGTTTTGTAAGATGTTATTCGAAAAATCACCAACCATTTTTACATACAAATCTGAAATCGCTAATAAAAGAAAACCGTAATAAATTGTATTAAGTAGTTAAAAATTGTGTTCATGATTTTATGTTTTTGGAATTCGTTTCTTCCGGACGTTTCTTCTTCCCTTGAACATCTGCATTACAAAGCATTATACACAAATCAGCAATGTTCTCTGAGGTAAATGGTGTATTAGTCGTGCAAGGAACTTGCTTCATTGGACTCTGGTTTATTGTCGAGTACAGTCTGGTATCTGAAGGTAATATCTGTGCCGCTGGTCCTCTGCGGAGGAGAAGGCGCCTGGGATGAGCAGGCTCTCTGTTCCTGGCGCTGTACCACACGCCCACTCACGAGATCTCAGGTGAGGCTACCTTGGTCATCAATAAGACATTCACGTCACATGTATTTAGAGAATCGCGATTTCAAATCTCTAAGTAAATGCAATTTCGACTATGAAATAGAGCAATTATACTTGACTTGTGTCAACGTCAACTTTGGCCTAAGGTCATGTTCGTGGATACGACCCTAATTTAAGGGGTCAACCTGGTGATTTAATTGGTTCGCAGGGTAATTGACATATACGGTTCTATATGAAACTATTAAAACCATGACCAATGTTCTGACCTATGAAAAGGACACACACTTCTGAGGAGGCATATTAAGTGTTTTCGTAGACGTAACGCACATCAGAAACACCATTTTGGANCAGAGGAGGCATATTAAGTGTTTTTGTAGACGTAACGCACATCAGAAACACCATTTTGGAGCAATTTGACTTAACTAAAAACGGTATTTTCAAAGCGCCGTGTCACAAAACATACTCGTAAGATACACACAGACATACTGAACACATTTGCCGTAAGTGACTTTTATAACTGATGGATAGCATGCAGGCACCGTCACTGCGCGACCAGCCCTGAGGGACATTTTCGTATCTAGCACCCTCTAATGATCATACTTTATATTAGAATTAAGTAAGTAAATGTCGAACACTAGTTTCAAGATTTTACATAAATATGATATTGCATCTCTACTCTCCAGAAGCCGACGTGTGCTTAAAGTGCACGACGAGAAAATTGCACGTCAGTTCAGAGCCTTGTGCTTAGTGGTGATGGTGCACTTGATGCACGTGGCAGTGTCGCCCTTATCGCTTCCATGCTTCTCGGCCTGAAACGAGGAAATTTAACTGCAGGTCGGCGGTCGCCTTAATGCTGTTCAATTGGCTGCATTTCATTTCTGTGTTTTAAGGTATTTCACGAATTTGTGATACAATATAAATAACAATTTTATAAAATGCTAAGTCAGTTTAAAAATAACTTTTACATGTAATTTTAGGAGAATTATCAGCATTTCAACTTTAAATATTGTGCCAAACAAATAAAAAAAGTTTTTAGAGTAGAGAGTTTTATTTCAGCTAAAGTGTTTCTTGAGTCTTGGGAACACCACGAAGAAATTTCTTTGAAGTCTGGCTAATTGTTAACCTTAGATTAGAGTTTAACTTCTGTCTATTTTGAATTCAAATTTTATTTTAAAACTTAAAATAAAATTACGGCCTAACCAAATTGAGAATTAACATGAAATTAGTTTATCTTATTCTAGTGNATATTTTCTTTGAATGCCAGTGTCTGGTGCATACCGCGATATTTGATACAGCATAAAATGTTCAGTTTAACATGTTGTAATTCTTTGCGGGGAAGTGGACATAAACCACATGTAATGTGTACGTGTGTGTGCAGGCCAGCCGTGCAACGACGCTAGGAACTACGTGACAAGCTGCCCCATCAAGCCCGAGGTGGAGCAGCACGAAGGGAACGGCTATCACCCTCACTCGGGCCTGGGTGGCTTGTGAAGGAGCCGCCACACTCGCCAACAGGTACTGCCGTCTGCTACCTTCACTAANAAGCTGCCCCATCAAGCCCGAGGTGGAGCAGCACGAAGGGAACGGCTATCACCCTCACTCGGGCCTGGGTGGCTTGTGAAGGAGCCGCCACACTCGCCAACAGGTACTGCCGTCTGCTACCTTCACTAAGGCTGCGTCTGAATCACCTCCATGTCTGTGCTCGGCCCCGCGTCCATACTGGCGCTGTCCGAAGTCTCAGTCAAGTTCACAGACACTCGGCAAGAACGCAAAGTTGCTCGAGCTGTGTCCGAACTCACCTGAAGTACATACTCGCGCGTACCTGTCCCCGGAGATGACATCACAAGTGCTGTGCGAATTGCAAGTCAAGTATACAAGTATACGAAGATGTGTGCTTCTCGCGTACTTGCGGTGTATGTACCGCCATTTCGAGAACCAATTTGTAGGTTACAATTAATATTCGACGAAGTTATTTTATTTCAATTTTGGTAGGACAACATTACTACATTGTAGATTATAATTTTGAACTGAGTTAATAATTATCGTAAAGTCTAAACATTAAATCCGCACTAAGCCTATGTTCATAACCTACAAAAGCTAAGGTAAAACAAGCACTGAAAACCGTAAACTCACGTACAACCATCAAAACAACAAATGTTATGTAAATCAAATTGAAATATATTTGATTCACTTATTTACCCCTATTACTTTCGGCAATTATCAAGTTATATTTAGAAATACACATTCATTAAATGTGATCAGCTGGCTAATAGATGTTGNATTACTTTCGGCAATTATCAAGTTATATTTAGAAATACACATTCATTAAATGTGATCAGCTGGCTAATAGATGTTGCCGAAACCAAGAAGACTGCCTGTCCAAATGCATCAAGTTTGGTGCCAAGGGTAAGCAAAGTATGCAAGGACGCAAGTATAAACCAGTATAAACCAGAATTCGGCCACGGCCTTATTTTCTGGACGACTGGCGTACAAACGGAAATTGCCATATTGGTTATGTCTATATTGAAGTCTGTTTAGGGGTTAAAAAGGACATCCATTTGAAATGTTTATTAATATATAATTTATTATTGTGTAATATAATTTACAAGTTCTTTGTTTTGAACATAACTATAGAAATTCGAGCTAAGGATCAAAACACGCTTGTATCTGTATGCATCAGTTATTGCTGTTGCTGCCAGAATGCGTGACGAGTGTAATAAGAAAAGGCGANGCACTAGTTATTGCTGTTGCTGCCAGAATGCGTGACGAGTGTAATAAGAAAAGGCGATGACCTGTCCTGTAAATCTGGGCAACTACATATACGTGCAGGTAAGCAGAGGCACGTACTTAACAAGTATAAACTGAAAGATATATACTAGTGTTGTTGCACCATTGTATACTTCACTTACCCTCGATGACTTCAGACAGGCACACTCGTTGCCCTTGGTGGCGGCTATCATCCAGCTTATCGTTTTAATTATAAGTGTCTTTCGCCGAAGAACAACTTGATAATAGCCGAAAGTCTGGGGTAAAATCAACGATTAAATTTGATTTTTATTGGTTTTACATAACTTTTATTTTCAGACTAATTGTGTGTGAGTTAGCAATTTAGATTGATTGTTTTACCTCAGCTTCTGTAGGTTATAAATAAATAAAGCTGATAAAATTTATTATTAAAATATTTCAGGTGCACATTCTAATAATTATAAACTTAGTTCAAAATTCTATGCCTACGATGTAGTGTTGATGCCATGTTAGAATTTAAATTAAATAAACATATCTAAAATCTACTGTAAATTACAAAATAAGTGGCTCATATACTCCGTAAGAGCGCAAGAAGTATACATGTTCTATGCTGGTATACCTCACTTGCAATTCGGACAGATATGACGTCACTTCTGTGGACAGGTGCGCATGACTGTGTACTTCAGGCGAATTCGGACAAGGGCCTAAGGCCGCGGAGACGAGTCGTCTAAATATGCTTGTTTTTAGGCCACCTTGGAATTAGAAGTTTTTGTTAACGACGTTTTCACGTTACTCGATCTTGTATACAAAAGTAATGACGTATTTCGTAATTTCGAATTTTTTTTTTTGCATGTAGTGAACCTTTCCGAAAACACGAACATACCAAATCGCCAACACATATGTTTTCATCTGGNATTGTGTGTGAGTTAGCAATTTAGATTGATTGTTTTACCTCAGCTTCTGTAGGTTATAAATAAATAAAGCTGATAACATTTATTATTAAAATATTTCAGGTGCACATTCTAATAATTATAAACTTAGTTCAAAATTCTATGCCTACGATGTAGTGTTGATGCCATGTTAGAATTTAAATTAAATAAACATATCTAAAATCCACTGTAAATTACAAAATAAGTGGCTCATATACTCCCATTCTCGCGTTCTTCATATGTACAAGATACGACCATATGCTCACTTGCAATTCGGACAGATATGACGTCACTTCCGTGGACAGGTGCGCATGACTGTGTACTTCAGGCGAATTCGGACAAGGGCCTAAGGCCGCGGAAACGAGTCGTCTAAATATACTTGTTTTTAGGCCACCTTGGAATTAGAAGTTTTTGTTAACGACGTTTTCACGTTACTCGATCTTGTATACAAAAGTAATGACGTATTTCGTAATTTCGAATTTTTTTTTTGCATGTAGTGAACCTTTCCGAAAACACGAACATACCAAATCGCCAACACATATGTTTTCATCTGGNTTTTTTTTTTTGCATGTAGTGAACCTTTCCGAAAACACGAACATACCAAATCGCCAACACATATGTTTTCATCTGGAGGCTGAACATTAATTTAACCTATAAGTATGCATAGAAATGCATGCAGTAATTACGTTGATTGCAATAAATAACTGTAATATGTCGTCATCATTACTGCTTTAAATAATTAAAGATGTTGTATATTTGTTTACAGTGACAGTAATATATTGTGAAATATTATTGGTGGAACTATAATTTGAAATTGAATAATATATTGTTAATTGTTTTCATTAATTTCTTTGCGCGTTTGTGTAATATGTTGTGCCTCCTAGCTAAATTAAAACTATTTTTTGTAAAATGGGGTAAGTTCATTGAAACTAGAGTTCGAATGCGCCTCCTTGCGTGTCACAATTGGGAACGACATACGCGATATCTAAGGGAACAATTCAAACACCAACAATTGATGTTTGTTTATCCCCGTGCTGAAGTGGCATTTGTACGTGCATGATTGTTATATTTANATTCAAACACCAACAATTGATGTTTGTTTATCCCCGTGCTGAAGTGGCATTTGTACGTGCATGATTGTTATATTTATTAATATGCTGAGGTGGCGCAATGGTGAAACACTGGTTTCGCATTTCGGGAGTAATTGGGTTCGAACCCGGCCCAGCATCCAGGTTCAAGTTTTCCATTGTTTCCTTTCTTCACTCCAAGCTATGTGCTAACTGCAGGACGTGGCCGATTCCTTCCCTATTCCTGCTTCTGTGATCAACTTGCTCTGCCTCTAATGACCCCGCTGTCGACGAGATGCTAGCCACTATAGTCAGCGAGTCCACAATTGTGGACACCTTGCACATCACCTATGTGTATGACTACTACTGTACACAGTAAGGCATCAGTGCCTAGTCTTCATAATCTCATGTGTTGCATTTTCTACACCTCTCTGAGTGCGCTGTTGACTGGTCGTCAGACAAGGACTGAACACAAGTACAGAGTATAACATCATACAACGTGGTTGGATGTTTTGGAGTCTTGGTTACTAGCTCCAGTCCTCACCTCCGCTTATCACAAGACGTTTTATTAATAAAGAAACTAATGAGCCAAAAATTAAACAAGGCACTCTACAGGCAGTCTGTTGAGTGGTGGTAAACAAAACATTGGGGATATTTTTATCAAAGTGGAAAAAATACACCCGCCACGATGTAAATCGTAAGTCATATGTGAATCTCAAGCACACGCTCGACATTGGTGGAATAGGACTATACTATGACTCAAGAAAAAGAAAATTAGGCACTGTATCTTTTCAACTTTTTGAAATACTTCGTCAGTTATTAAGACAATTATTTTCATGAATTTGTGACTTTGCTTAGGAAAGCTGCATTTTAAATAGAATTGATTACATTTGGATGTGAATTACGTAGTAGTAGTGACAATTACGTTTAATTCATGACTGCGGATCAGGAAACATAAGATTATTTCATACAAACTTATGAGCGTACTGTTTGTATTTCAGATGCTGAGAGTGTGATACTGCTGAATCTTCCATTGATTGGCCAGAACTGCGTCGGAGGGTTGTATTTGGCAGGAATACCAGTAGCGGGTGTTCTCGTGTTACTATGGTTCACTGTTTGCACTCGTTGTATTTCAAAATGTGATTGTATATGTATTGCAAATAAAGTGGAATTTTAAAAGTATAAAGTAATTATTTAAAATTATTCCTTTACTATAACCTGCCTGGCGATTACCGCCTTTGAAACATCTGCAGTTCTAAGAAAGTTATACAACAGGCCATGAAAATCATATTTGTTGCTGAACCGTTAAAATTAATGTAACAAATGCTATTTTTGTATGTTCATCAAAAACACACCACAACGGACATTATTTTCGTTGAGTTTTTTAGTTGTGTAAAATTTTTGACATTTAAAATTTTTATTGGTATAGTTATACTGAATTTTTTAATTGTTTAGAATTTTTAATGTGTATATTATACGTCTGTATTGAAATTCCGTCCTAGAACCAAATGTCATATCTTCTGTCATTTACATTATTGAATTAGTTTGACCTGTCAACGTATTTCCAATGTACACACATACTAATATAAAGCGACCAGAGAATTTCAATCAGTCCCTTGCGAAAGTATTTTTGCTCAAAATGTTTTCAGAACTATCGTACATTTTGAACCACAAAACGTTCTCAATTACTTCATATTCAATCTGTTACACTGCACCGTAGCTTGCTGTAAACCTTCACTTCAATAATGTATCTCTACCTGAAATTAATAGTACATTAAGGTTATCGAGTACGGAAACCAAAATCGAATATTCAAAGCTTCTGACAACTTATTTCATCATGAAGTATGACTCTCACACTTCAAAAGTGTAACTAATTCATTTGATCTTCCTCGCTTCAGTAAATGGAATTCACCAGCTCAAGATGGATATTTTTTTCAACTTTTTCATTACTACTTAAGCACAATATTATTTTTTTTAACAAACATATCAAACAAATTAGCTACATATAGCCCACTGGCATATAGTAGTACACTTCACAAAATTAAAAGCAAAGATGTAAATATTAGAGTTTTATTATATAGACTGTAACTGGATCTGCACTGAGTAAAAGTTAGTTTGACGAAACCAACTTAAATTGTTTGTATAGAGGCAATGATATATTTTGTTTTGAAACAAAATTATTTTGTTGTTATTTGGTTGACCCAAATTAATATTTGGTTGGCGCAACTAAAGATTTGTGTGGCTCCACGTACATAAAACAGTTTAGGTTAATGAAAAAAAAATTGGAAAGCAGATCGAGATTCTAACATGAATCGTTTGCGCCTGATCGCTATGCCATGGCAACCTCGGCTAAAGTCACTACTCATGACGTTAGAAGGTTTTTTGATACATGTCACAATTTCTCTAAATCAGTGGGCTAAGCCATGTTTTTTAAGGGATGGAGGTCTTAATTAAATAAAACTGTCAATAATAATTTCCTGATTTATTTACAAAGACTGCAAACAAAGCACTCTCGACTTAATACCCCAAAATAAAGGGCTTCATCTTGCTATTGGCAATTAATCAATTTAATCAACACAATTTGAAACCACCTCAAATAAATAAATCAAACATAATAACTAAAATCAGTCCCAGTAAACAGTGTATCGAAACCTATTGAAATTTTTTATAAATTATATGTCTGTATTTGACAGTTCCAATATTCACAGTGTAGTCCATATAATATGATCGCGCCTTAATTCAGTCCACATTCCACCCATCCAGAATGTTCTAGAGATCTCTGAGCGCCCTCACTTACAGTAGCCCTTCGTCAAGTACCACATTCCCTCGTCTGTCCACACTGCACAAAACACTCGTCAGCCGCCATCTCACAACCTGCGTCGACATCCGTACTCTATGAGTACGGATGTCCTGCGCTGCACCAGACTTGACTTGTTTTCCACACTTCAGCCAGGTAGCTACCACAGATACTCTCGATTCTCCGGCTGTGACGGTATTTATAGTGTCAGGCCATAGCCCAGAAACTTCTCCAAATACCGCGTTTTGCCAAGGGACAACATTACCAGACACTTCTTGTTCATCCTCTCAAGTCGTCGACTCCTATGCTCGAAAATACAGCTCGAGCAATCGTTATCGAACCAATTCGAATGGTCATTTTCGCATACGAATTATGCGTTCCGGAAACCGGAATGCTGCATCCGCTAGAGCTCGCATACGAAATGATCGCTCCAGTTGATGAGCTTGGACCACAAACGACCGTTAAAATGGTGGATATTTGAATAACAACCTCGACTTGAAAATAATAGTTAACGTGGCAACTAGGGAATCAAAACCATTTATCATAGTAAATAACACATATTAATATTTACTGAAACAATAATAATGTTACCAAATGAACCAAAAATTAATATAAATAGAAGAAAAATGAAATATACATATTTACAGTTAACATGATTGTTTATCAACTTCGCCTGCTGCTGTTCCTTGCAGTTACAGTAAACGAGTATGGCGAACGGTCTGACACACGAAGATTTCGTTTTCAAATCCCAATCGAATAGGGAAAAATTCTTATCTGTATAAATGCTCAACATAATTGCAGCTTTCCGAAAAATTAATTTATTTCTCATAATGAATTCGCCCTGCATGCAGTGAAGGCACAGCAAACGAGTACAGAATAGATGCACTGAAGATGCACGTAACGTTATTTATTAACATTCACAATTCCAGTCGGCAATAATTATTCAGCAATCTATACTTATTCACTAATCAGTACCATAACATCGCTTTGCCACGTAGTAGCCTGATATTAAGGTCTAATTTATAGAAGTAAAAACCGACTTTCCAAACTCTGGTTAGCACGGAACATGTGGTGACTGTACCTACCTAGCTGCCTACCACAGACACGGTATTTCATTAGCATTCGACGCTATATTTTTCACTGTACGTGAGGCTAATAAAACGACGGTATAAAGGAAAGGAATGACACATTTTGGTCATAAATGTTTTGCCCTAAAGCGTTTGTGAAGTTAATGGGAATGATTTCACATACCTGCATGCATAAATAACGTGGAGATCAATTTTAATTCCAAACTTACGACAAAACACAACTGATGTCTCGAAAAATGGTTTTGCTAGGCTTATCGCAGAGCAACGCTACATCAACAGTTACATTCAAAAATATTGTGAGAGGAAAAAGTTTTTACAGTGCAACAGTCATGCCAACTTGAAAATGTATGCGTATAGTTGTTGTTTCAATAGATTATAATGTTTTTTTGTTTACTATTATATTTACATTTATAAGTGATATCTTAATATTTTTCATTTTCGTTATGTGTAGATGCTAATTTTTATTTTGTTTTAAATAAATCACGTTTTAAAATACTTCACGAAACGTGTTTATGTAAAATTAAGTCAAAGAAATATTTTAAAAGAGATAAGTCTGTTTGTTAAAAATTGAGATATGTACATCAACGAGTTCATTCATGTAATTTGCTGGTATTATTAAACATATTTCTTCGATTTAAATGTTTGAGTGCATCAGAGAAAATGCATTGTCATTACCTTTGCCTGGCATCCTTATTTTCCTGATTCCTCGCATACGAGAGTCCCAGTTCAAGTGCCAGCCACTGGTTGAGCAATGATTCGCATACGAGAGTCACAGTTCGAAAGCCAGCCGCTGGACGAGTAGTGATTTGCATACGAGAGTCCCAGTTCGAGTGCCAGCCGCTGGACGAGTAGTGATTCGCATACGAGAGTCCCAGTTCGAGTGCCAGCCACTGAACGAGTAATGATTCTCATACGAGAGTCCCAGTTCGAGTGCCAGCCGCTGGACAAGTAGTGATTTGCATACGAGAGTCCCAGTTCGAGTACCAGCCGCTGGACGAGTAATGATTCGCATACGATAGTCCCAGTTCGAGTGCCAGCCACTGAACGAGTAGTGATTCGCATACGAGAGTCCCAGTTCGAGTGCCAGCCGCTGGACGAGTAGTGATTCGCATACGAGAGTCCCAGTTCGAGTGCCAGCCACTGAACGAGTAATGATTCTCATACGATAGTCCCAGTTCGAGTGCCAGCCGCTGGACAAGTAGTGATTCGCATACGAGAGTCCCAGTTCGAGTGCCAGCCACTGAACGAGTAATGATTCTCATACGAGAGTCCCAGTTCGAGTGCCAGCCGCTGGACGAGTAGTGATTCGCATACGAGAGTCCCAGTTCGAGTGCCAGCCGCTGGACGAGTAGTGATTTGCATACGAGAGTCCCAGTTCGAGTGCCAGCCACTGAACGAGTAATGATTCTCATACGATAGTCCCAGTTCGAGTGCCAGCCGCTGGACAAGTAGTGATTCGCATACGAGAGTCCCAGTTCGAGTACCAGCCGCTGGACGAGAAGTGATTCGTATACGAACATCACACACGAAAGCGTGAGAAGTGTTCAAGCATAGTAAAAGCGCATTTCGAACGGTAAGGAGGGTGGTTCTTATGCGAATGAAAAGTCGAACTTAGGCTTCCAGGTCGGTTGTTAATCATTCCCCCAGCAGCCAAAAAATATTTAAAACCCGTATTTACTCGGTGTTATTCGTTACAGACTTCACCAACTATGTCAGTAAAATGCTTTCAGGAGTTTTAATTTCACCTCTGTTGACAGAAAACTCAATATCTTGAGCGATGGAAAGTCTACGAACCTCAGAACGGTGTTCTTCTCTTTTAGTTAATTTTGGATATTCAAACAAAGTAGACAAGAAAGTATTAAGGGAGCTGGGAATGTAATCTGACATTCTTTCTTTGGTTAAATCATTTTCTTCTGGTGGCCAAGTCATTATAACAGGAAGAGATCTAATGTCCTGACGAATGATTGTACCTAACTGTAATAATACTTAATATATTTTTGTAGCATGTTTAAAATTGACCAATTCTGCCTTCAAACTGTAATTTACAATACCAAGTATACTCAATTGACAGAGTATTGGGATATAGTAGAATTTTTTTCTGAAGCATCCACAAAACGTAGGTCAGTCATGCTCGGTGTAAGTTTAAGTAAGAAATTTTTAAGTAATTTTCTCACCACTGAATCCCATTTACTTCAAACTCTTGTGACATAATAATACGAATAGCATCCAGCTCTACAACTTTTGGATCAGATTGAAGTTTTTGACAGAAATCAATTGCACAGTTAAAACCCAACTTCTCAATAGTATCATACTAATATTTAGTTGCAGAAATAGGTGTGTAAGAAGTCCACACACTAAGCATAAAATCTCTCCTGCAAGAAGAATAATACGTTGTCTCGGTAGCCACAAAATCTTGGCTACAAATTCCTAGAATTCTTGAAGCATTTCTACTTAACTTACTACATGATTCAATATGATTTTTGGCTGCTTTTAAAATAAATTCCTGACATTCCAGTATTTCAATAGAGTACAATGTTTCCCGTGTTCGAGAACTTTTCACGTACTTATTTTCCTAGTTACAAAAATGCATCGCTTGGGAAAATACCCGAGGCAGAGGCTTCTCTGTGAATCCTACACATTGCTGGCTGACTCGCAACTATCCCATTTTCTGATTTCATTTATTACAAACTTTTTTCGACAATTTTTTTGGTCCCATGCAGAGTTGAAATCGCCACATAATGTTAAAACTGGTTCATTTTGACACATATTCGCTGTATCTTTAAGCCTAATCCACGAATCTATGGTTTCAGGACCTGCGACGTCTTTTTCGTCAATATTTTATGAACAAATAATGTACATTTTCCTACTAACCACACCTTTCACCTATATCATATTACTATCGCACTGGTATTAAGAAATTACGAGCCACATCAATGTATTGAAATATCTGCTTACGTCATTCCCGCTCAGGTACCCTCTGGATAAATGCCAGTTCACATTCAAAACTCAGTACAGTCATTTCCAATATTACTAGTCTATACTGCGTGCACATATAACATTTTCGCTAGACCTTGCATGCGACCACACATATTTTAGAAGTCTGTCGAAGTTGTAATGGTGTTGTTTCAACGTTCTCACTCACGCGTACTTAGATAATGAAGACTGCTGTGTAGTCTAATAAGTATTAAATAAAATATGCTACAACATTCGTACTGTAAAATTTTAGATAAATATACTGACATTTTCAGTATGCACATTACAATTTGACTGTACGTAAAGAAATATTGATAGTCTCTTTCCTTTTGCTGATATATTTACGTGTGTTGTTAGTTACCATAATATATCCCTACATTTGACAATTCTACTATGATAAAATGTTTTCTACAGGATAACAATATTTTGAATGGTAATAAAACTACATAGATTTTAATACAAAGTGGTCATACAGCTGAGCCATCATATTTGAACGCCATTTTGAGGGAGATATCTAACGACTTCGATGCCCACATCGTGATATTCGTGATTAGCGGTATCGAATTAACAAAATATGAAAGGCTCAGCTTTGTGTTCGAGTTGAGCCCATTTTCCAGGATCTGGCTCACGGATCAGAATCTGCCTGGTGATGAGGAGGGTCGAGGTGGATCACAAACTGCAGTGCCAGACCGCGCATAACCCGGTAGCATGGAGCCGCGTCCAGCGAGGGAGTCCGCGTGCATAACGAACACAGATCTTTTTTAAAACTGTTCATCTCGAACAGACTCTCCAACATTTGGACCTTCGCACAGCGCCAGTATGTCAATGTGCGCAACCCTAAACTTTTCTTTCAGTGAGTCCTGGGGACATCTGGAAGGAGGTATCACTCACTCGCTTCAAAATTTGGCAAGGGCATTCCCAATACCCTTGGCACTGAGATGTGTTACCCCCAAGATGTCTCCGTTCTTACAGTCGCACTTGCCATCCATCCCTGAATGCATCGCCTGCAACTCTCTGATCACATCGAGTGTTCCGCTTGATAGCAATATACACTAGGATATGTTCGTGTCATGCCCCCTGGCTGTTTTCCTTCTTCTGAAGACACATATGTGCAGTTTCGTCTCTTATTTTGACTTCTCTCGTTGCTTCGCCTGCGTGAACTGCGGGGTGACTTCTCAGGCGGTCCCACTCCAGTACCCTTGATCTCCTTGCAACATTAAAGTAATCATTATTCGTTCCCTTAGATATGGTGTTGCCTGTAGTTTTCATGATACTGTGACGGAGAAATAGAAAAAAACAGAATTGGAAGTAGCAACAAGCTCATAAATAGCAAACGTCTTCCAACATATAATGTCTCGCACATCTATTTGACTAAGATAATTAACACTAGTCACTGTACTGTTGTGAGGATGCCTGGAAAAGCAAACCTCCAGAATTCCAGATCCATTATGGGCAGTCATTCCCTACAAAGCGAATCTGTACATGAAACTAAGTAGAATGAAGCTCTCTTCTGCTGTCGTAACTTGCTTTACGAAAAAAGAATCATCTTTAGCAACATCACAATCAAAAGAACCAATATTCCGGTAAACAGGTCTNGTCACTGTACTGTTGTGAGGATGCCTGGAAAAGCAAACCTCCAGAATTCCAGATCCATTATGGGCAGTCATTCCCTAAAAAGCGAATCTGTACATGAAACTAAGTAGAATGAAGCTCTCTTCTGCTGTCGTAACTTGCTTTACGAAAAAAGAATCATCTTTAGCAACATCACAATCAAAAGAACCAATATTCCGGTAAACAGGTCGTGAGATATATCTCTTCTTATGACAACGTGCTCGCCTCATGTTGGTACCGCTGTCATTTGGCCCATACCTCGATTAATAGTCTCGGGTGGCATCGTTGGACACCATGCTCGTAAGTGTCCCTCCTTTCCACAGTTCCAGCGTTCTGGGTGCCTCTGTCGACAAGAGACAGTTGTCGCTGCCTCTACGGAGTTCAGAAGTTCCCCTAACACCGTCTCCAGTCCTAGCATCAAGCTCTCGGTCGAACTCGCGCCTTGTTGTCGGATCCTGCAGTTCCTTCGCGGGCAATTGACTCTCAAGTTTCCTGTTCGGGCACTCTCCCAACATTCCCGACGATTTAACCGACAAAACCGGGACTTCCCAGCACAAACTCTAGCAGCGATATCTGTCATTATGGCCTCCAACTTCCTCAAGATGCTCAGGATCCTACTGCATCGGCTTCAAGGCGCAGGGTATCTGACTGTACTGTATGCTTCGCCAATTCCACCTCCAGTTCTCGGGCCAGGGCATCATGCATGCTGTGGGGCGATGCCAGGCCTACAGCTCGGCGCACATCTGCTTCAGCAATATTATCTCCTCGGGGCAGCCGTCCAGAGACAGGTGGGAGAACTGCATGGTGCCCTGCCACAGCTCCTGCAGCAGCACCCCTGGTCGCTGGATGCGGCCTCCCAGTTGGGAGTAGTGGGCATGTCGCAGGTGTCTGTTGCCAACACGCCGCTGCAAGTCCGATACCAGTGTGGAGTACTCAGTTAGATGTCCTTCTGGCAGGGACTGCAATATGCTCAGTGTAGGTCCCCTCAGTACCAGGTAGTAGGCCCGCTGCTCATATACTTACCAACTCACTAATACATTTTATCCTTCAGTCCACGTTTTAGTCCACAATATTTATTTTCTTATCCAGTTTGTCGAACACTTTGCTAACACTGTCGATTTTTCTGTCCACTACTTCGCTTAAACTGACCATTTTCCGGTCTACCAGTTTACTAACACACGATTTTGGCTATTTACATATTCATTAGTACTACTAATTTAGCTGTTTTAATATAAACGATTTACAGATTCCCTAAAATTACTAACTTAACAATTTACATTTCCTATTCTGCTATTTATATGGCCATTTAGTCCAATAATCAAAGAGCCCACATATAAGAGTCTAATGAATTGCCAACAGGATAATGTTACCATTAGATAATTTTTTGTTATCTGTGAGCCATCAATAATAACGTTGCTCTTAATGTTATATTGTTCAGCTATTATTGTAACTTTTGAAACAACGTTATCTCCTTATATACAGTAAGGAGGTAATGTCGTCAACATTAAGGCGGTGTTTGTGTCGCGGCAAAACCAATTCTGTGTTGAATTGATGCTAACATACGTTTCCAAAATGTTCTCGTGTTTTCTTTCCCTTAAACAAACATTCCGATGTAAAATAAATTAAGTACAATGGTTTTGTCAGAAAAAATATCTTAGCAACGAAGAACTTTATGATGGGGACAGGAATCGAATACCCTTATGGGTATTACGATCTCCACTTTACGAAACCTAACATCTAACCAACTGCTCTATTTTAACATACCTGTATATGTTTCATATTGTGGTATTAAGCACAATATAACGACAAACTGCAGTTTCCTTTCGTTATGTGGAAATAATTTAGTCTCTAGAAATATACGTATATTTGGCACACGGAGAGCTATTCTAAGCCACATGTAGTACTCATGTTAATATTTAAAATTTAAGTACAGTAGTTTCATTTTATAGTAGTTATATTTTACTAATTTTCACATCGGCTCTCAAGACCTCGATGTTAAGAGCTGTGCAACTGTCTTCACTCACTCACTCAATCACTAGTATCCGCCATTTTACAACTTCAAGTCAGCGTGAACTTGTGTTGGCTTGAGATTACTTTAATGTCGCAGTAACACAAAATAATTTTTTCTTCATGTGTTTTTAATATAATACATTTGATTGCAGCAACATTACTTACAGACTTTATTAACATTAACACTTCAACGGTATATTTGCAGTATTGTAATTTAAGGCTTCGTAAATGGTCAACACATTATTAACTTTGTCAAAATGTTATTAATTTTGCCGCAACATAAACGTTAAAAGAAATGCCTAAATAGAACATTTATTTCTTGTTGAATTGGCTTCTGATCTGTACACAGAAGTGTTGCTTGGAGTATGTAAACGTTTTCTTGCTATACGGGGTAGGTCTCCCGACATTTACTCTGACTGCTGTACTAATATTTTTGAGGCTCACAATCATTTGCAGGAATTCAGGCAGCTGGTTTCATATTATCCTCACCAACAGATGGTAAAGGACACATTCTCCCAGCTTGGTGTCAACTGCCATCTCCACNCCCCCCGGGCTGCTCATCAATTCGGAGGCTCTTGAAAGGCTGGAGTTAAATCCTTTAAGTCCCATCTTAACAAGGTTATTGGGGTGCAGGTCTTAACATTTGAAGAATTATATACTGTGTTAGTTCAGGGCGAAGCGATATTGAGTTCCAGGCCATTGTGCCCTTTCAGTTGTGATCCTAATGATCTCGGTGCCCTTACCCCTGGCCATTTTCTGACCCTTGAACCCTTGGTTACTCTGGCTGAACGTGGCCTCAGGGACGTCCCCTTCAATTGCCTGCACCGATGGCAGCTTGTAGAGCGGCGGCAACGGGATTTCTGGCATCGCGATCACCTGCATACTCTACAACAGCAGCCGAAGTGGCATGTCGAAGGACCTGAGCTAGCTGCCAATCAACTCGTGCTACTCAAGGAAGAAAGGCTTCCACCCCTACTGCGGTGTTTGGGGCGAGTCGTGGAGCTCCAGCCAGTGTAGGATGGGGTGACAAGAGTGGCAACTGTGCGCACCTCCACTGGGCAACTCAATTGTCCTGTGGTGAAACTTTGCCCATTGCCATTCTGTTGTTGAAATATAACATTTCAAGGTGCGCGGAATGTTTGGACCTGTAAATATGTGAATACTCCAATTGGTGTGTTAGTGACTCTCTCTGTGTGTGTACTGGACGAATTTGATGTGTATACTGACTTCATCCCACGTGCTGGACATATTCGATATTTGAATTTCCCGCGCTGCCATCTCTCGTGGTTTTCGCAGTTGGCAGAACTGCATCCAGCGCTGGATCATAGAATTGGCAACCCTGGGCCACAGAGAGGAGGAAGTCAGTTGTTCGTGAAGCATCATGGCGGCGAGTGGCGTCAATCAGGCAGCCTCACTTTCAGTCGAGGTTTTAATTTCGCATCCGAAGTAATTCGAGTTTACAGTCCATTTTGTCTTCGTGGCAACAACAAGTTTATTGCCTCCTAGCAATGTACTCAGAGAAACGAGAGTGGATGGTACGCACAATCTAAATTTTTCTACATAAATAGAGAAAATTGTAATCGTGACTCACAAAGTTAAATAACTATAATTTAAAAATATTTAGAGTAATATAATTTTCAGATTAATAATACAAGTTTCTGAAGAAAATGTATTATTTATTGGACAAAAGTTTATTATAGATTANAGTGGATGGTACGCACAATCTAAATTTTTCTACATAAATAGAGAAAATTGTAATCGTGACTCACAAAGTTAAATAACAATAATTTAAAAATATTTAGAGTAATATAATTTTCAGATTAATAATACAAGTTTCTGAAGAAAATGTATTATTTATTGGACAAAAGTTTATTATAGATTCTTTTGCTTGACAAACACAAACAAATTGTAGAACGAATTTATTTTACTTAAAACTTACGAATGAGAAACATTTTCGACACACGTACAATAAACGGATGTTAACAAAAAAAAAAAAATTACTTTCAAATGTTTATATTATTTTAAAGTTTATTGCCATTTGTTTTATATAATTACACCATATAGTGTTTATAATATATTAATTTTAGAAATGTTTAAATATATATTTCTCCTTAAAACGCTCTCTTTAAGATTGTTCATGCCTTATTCAGGTATGTTTTTTCATACTTATTTTTTAATTTTTATAACTTTTTTGATCTCGTTCAGAAATTCTCAGAGTTCAGTTTTAATCTTAAAATTGAGTTTTCTAAAACATTTTCCATTTGATGTGCTTTAATTTGCATCATCTAAAGAAAAAAACTGAGGAAAATTGTATACAGATGGGCGGAGAAGAGTTTGGAATTGGATGCAGCTATTATTGTGAATAAATCTGCAGATTTCGTACTTGCCACAGAAACAGTTAAAGAAATTGCATTGACCTGCATTTTAAAAAATAGTTACAATGTGAACTGAAATGCAGTGCTAGTACACACATTAGAAGTATGGCCATGATCTATGTATTTGGGCAGCGTGGTTGTAACGTACTAGTAATACCTTTTGTAAAATTTATTAGTACTGCACTTTTGTATAGAGCAGTATCGGGCTGTAAAACGTTAAGCAACTGCTTCAAAGTAAAGTCACCCTGGCTAAAGAGAAGTTTAAGAGTAATTAGGGAATGCAGTACCACCAGAGAGTACCAGTGACAATATCACCCTTTTTTCCTTACAGAAATAATTTCCGTATCAGCTGGTAAGGTTAATGGAACAGTAGCACGATTGCACTAACTTATAATATTAAAACTACATTCTTAGAGAATTTGCACTTAATAATTATCATACAATATAACAATTTCACTAGTGTTTCTTTCAAATTACATAACCAGTACAACTCAATAACCGATGTGTTTACTCTCTTTGTTTTCACTGACATAGTTTCGTTAATTAAGAATAATTTCTCTAAGAGACTTACACTCAAATTGTTAATCCAGTGTGACTGCACCATGTTTCAGTCTTTCTTACAAATGGCAATAACGTCACTGAGAGGAAGATGAGTATGATGGCTGAACACCATATTTATGTGATTAATGCTAGCCAAAGATGAACGTGTATTTAAGGAACTTAATATAATTGACTAATAAATAAATATTTCCTCTAATAAATCAGATAGACTTTTGCACTGGGTGTTGTATCGCATAGGCTGTTCACGACAAAGTGAACACATATGAGGCGAACCTTTGAAAAAATCACTGTCCGTGTAATAGTTTCGTGTCTTATCATCGCATAACAACTATCATCTCTATTTGTTCATGCGCATAACTGTAAGACATAGCATATTAGTAACGTATTTACATTGCTAACCACTTCACAGTTACTCTTGACAAACAAATTACTGAAGTTATGTGGTCCATGGTATTGTTAGGTTTATATATGGTAGACATATACAAAGTAGGGGAGAAAAGTAGACCTTAAGTGGGGCCTTCAAAAGCGTTCACTGTACCGTGAACTGCCTGTAACCGGCAACAAACGATAACAAAAGAGCATTTTATGCAGGCAACTTCACAGATATTAGTAATAGCAGCAATACAGTGCATATTAATGGAAGTGTACTGAGTCTCGCCTCAAGGTTGCCTGCCCACAACATGTAAAAAAAAAACGTACTGCATGGTTTTGGAGAAAATACCATAAATCCTGGATGACGGAGAGAGGTACGCCTGCCTGCAGCAATTTGGCGCGTTCGAAAGTATAGTGGAGGGAACTGGGCGTCTCGTAATATCGAGGTATTGAGAGTCGATGAGGGTAAACCGAAGTGAGTATGGAGCAGCGTCGGAATGCAAAGGCTGGGTTAACGAGAGATATCCGAGAAAACCGGTCGACCAACGGCACGATTCCCACATGCGAAAATCCGGGAGCGACTCCACCAAAACTCGAACCCGGCTCGCCGAGGTGGGAGGTGAGTAGTCTAACCACTACACCACCGCGGCAGTGCGTTCCAGTTGCACGTCGCACAACACATGGCCTCATACGCTCGAGGTGTTACACCTTCTTGCAGTTTTCCTGACGGAAAATAGCCTGTGTTAATAAACAGTTACACTATCATTTTTTTACGATAAATAGAAAAAAGCGCAAACGGTGTTTTAAAGAGAGCTTACAATTTCTTTGCGCAAAAATTATCAGCTCAAGCTAATTTTCAATTCAACCGTTTTAAAGTTTTCACGCTTAAAAATAACCTCGGACATTAAATGAGAACTAAAACAACCTTACTGTGGACACGACACGTTTTCTGGCTGCTATTAGCATTTTGACGTTACGCCAAAATATTGGGCCGTTTTTGATTATGGGTTTTTACTGACGTTCTGAAAGTCACTTCAAACATTAGGCAGGCTAATTTCTGAAATATTTAATGACTCCTGTCGATTAAAGAAGCACGGACTGTAAACAGAAAATTTGATGATTTAAGATTTTCAAATTAATTTAAGTTATATCCAACATTTGAATCGGCACGAGTAAAAATCGCAGTTTACTCAATCTACCAGAACACCAAACGGACACACTCAATCTATAGAAATACCATACGGGCGAAACAGTAGATAAAAAATTTATTTGAAGGCGAAATTTATTCGAAATAAGTTTAAATACTTGAATAGTTGTGGATATAAATTACATTGACTTATTACAGATGATTTTATGTGTAAAATACAATGTACGTTTTTATTTAGAGAAATTTGCAGAAAAATATAACAGGAAAATATTATTTTCCAAGGGATATTAATTTTATGTTCTAATAGAACGTAGATGGATGAACAATGTATCAAAGGAGATAGCAAGTATGGAATCAAAGATAATATCAAACCAAGAATACCACCATAAGAATATACCTACTGTAATATATATACTGAAGAGCCAAAAAAACTGGTACACCTGCCTAATATCGTGTATGGCCCCCGCGAGCACGCAGAAGTGCCGCAAGATGACGTGGCATGGACTCGACTAATGTCTGAATGTATGCAGGAGGCAATTAACACAACGAATCCTGCAGGGCAGTCCACAAATCCATAGGAGTGCGAGGCGGTGGAGATTTCTTCTGAACAGCACGTTGCAAGGCAATCCAGATTTGCTCAATAATGTTTATATCTGGTGATTTAGGTGACCAATGAAAGTGTCTAAAGAGAGAATAGTGTTCCTGGAGCCACTCGGTAGCAACTCTCGATGTGTGGGGTGTCACATTGTCCTGCTGGAATTGCCCACGTCCGTCGGAATGCGGTATCAACGGTTCAATGGCGGTTTTGGTGGGCCCAGGTGAGGCGTAAAGCTTTGTGTCGTGCAGTCAAAAACGGTACACGAGTGGGTCTTCAGCTCCGAAAGCGCATATCAATGACGGTCCGTTGAATAGTTCGCACGCTGGCACTTGTTGATGCCCCATTATTGAAATCTGCGCCAATTTGAGAAAGGGTTGCACGTCTGTCACGTTTAATGATTCTCGTCAGTCGTCGTTTGCCCCGTTCGTTCACGATCTTTTTCCGGCCGCAGCGATGTCGAAAATTTGATGTTTTACCGGATTCCCGATATTCACGGTACACTCGTAAAATGGTCCTACGCGAGCATCCAAATTGTATCGCTACCTCGGAGATGCTAAGTCCCATCTCTCGTGCGCCGACTATAATCCCACGTTCAAACTCACTTAAATATTGATAACCTGCCATTGTAGCAGCAGTAACCGATCTAGCTGCCGACCGCATCGCGTTACTCTGATTGTTTCCATACCTTTGTTATTTGCATCCGCACGCTTATGTCATTTTTTTGGCTCTCCAGTGTATGTAAATTACAGTAAACGATGCGAAGATTTCCTACATAGAACACAATTTTTTTAGGTGTACATTCCATAATTTCATTTCACAAATTTCAGTTTCCGAACACATGTTTAGACCCAGAAAGGGAAGTTACTTTGTTATAAGCAAGTAATTCAAATTATATGGCTGGCCACTTATTATAGATATATAACTGTGGAGGGCGCCATCCATTTACTGCATTACTGTTATGAAAGTTGAAAAACCAAATTCTTTATTGAGAATATTTTTAAATCTCGAGGAAAATCAGGCGGTTAAGGGCCAATAATGAATGCATTTATATTCCATTTCTTTGTGAGGCGTAAGACACAACGGATAAGGCAAGTTTGCATGTCACACTGTTATGCACACAAATGCTCAAAGCGACGGGACTCAAGAAAGAGTATAGTAGGCCACGAACCGTGTTGTTAATAGTCTTATGAACGTAATTTAATGATAAGAATTTTAATGGGACCATTTGTGGTTCGGTCCTCCTCGCCAAGTCAACGTGAATCTTGAATGTGCACGCTTTACACTGGATAAATGAAGTGACGCACACATCTCGTGTATTTATCCTCGAACTGAATGCATCATATTAAGGAGCTCGGTTCATGTCCCCGATGTAGTAGGACCAAAGACAGTCTGGCCAACTTCATGGTCCTGGGGACGCGACTGTTAGTTGAGTAAGGCAGGTCCTCGTTCAGAAGGACAAGGTCCTGAGAAAGTCGTTGCGTATGGATAGGTTCGTGTGTGAGAGTCCTCCCCTTTCAGTTTTTGAACTCTTCAACAGAATTTCGCCAAACCTGGTATGCATATAATTCTTTGTAAGGACACCTGACTATTACAGTTTTAGGTCACGTCGGACACCTACNCGCCAAACCTGGTATGCATATAATTCTTTGTAAGGACACCTGACTATTACAGTTTTAGGTCACGTCGGACACCTACATTCCAAATGGCGGCCATTTTTTAAATTTTGGGTCATATGTCATACCTCGGGAATCATTGAACCTATTTTAACCAAATATTGAATGCTAGCAGAGGATAAGGTAATAAATAAACTTTGATATTAATTGGTTTTGTTCGGCCATTTTGGAAAAAAGTACCAATTCAAAAAAAATATTTTACATTATATCTCGAAAAATATTCAACCAATTCTCACCCAATTTGACATGTAAGTGATCGTATGGTAGGCTTTGCAAACGTAAGCTATTGAACTTGATTCGTTAGTTATTTTCAAAATGGCGGCCATACAAATTTTAAGTTTATTTAGTATATCAACGATACCATTTTACCAATGTCTACCAAATGTTGTGTACTGAAAGAATCAATTCCAAACATCACATTCCAACAAATAACCACTATTGTAGGCCATTTTGGAAGATAGTGTCATATAATAATAAACACAGTTATTATGACATAACTCGGTAAATAATTAACCGATTCCTACCAAATTTGGCAAACAAGTAGTACTNATGAATAAACACAGTTATTATGACATAACTCGGTAAATAATTAACCGATTCCTACCAAATTTGGCAAACAAGTAGTACTGATGCCAATGTTGTTAAGTGGTATACTTTCAGCATTTAAGACACTTATTTTTAAAACGGCGGACGTATAGCTACTTTTACTTAGAATACTATGTTGTCGAAAGTATGTAATCAATTCCAACATTACTTTGTATGCTGCCAGTAGACATTACACCTATCAACAGTATCTACTTGGATCAACTTTTAGCGCGATATTGTAATATAGCACCATGCGAATAAAATGAAGTTTTTATGTCACATCTCGGGAAAGGATAGACTAATTCCTATAAAATCTGGCAAACAAGCATTACTGAAGCATATCATGTCAAGCAATATGCTTCTGGCATGACAGACACTTATTTTCTAATTGGCGGCAATATAGACATTTTTAGCTTAGAATGCTATATCGTCGAAATCATGTAATAAATTTCAACTAAATTTTTATGCTGGCAATACATATCACAACTATCAGCTCTATGAACATAGAGTATATTTTGTCCACCACTTTGCAAATTAGCATTTTGCGAATAAATAAAGATGTTTTGTTATATAATGGGGAAACAATGAACAGATTCATTCCCAATTTGACAAATAAAAAGTACTGCAACGTTGTAATCTATTTTAACTTTTCTTTGTATATCTGCAGTATACAATAACCGAAAATGCTACTATGTATATTACTTTTTTGTCCTCCATTTATAAAGATCGCCACATGAAAATTATGGAGGTTTGATGCCATGACGCAACGACCATTCAACCGATTCCCACCAAATATTACACTGGAATATTTCAAAAATTTTGTCCCAAGTTTTGCACAGCATATATGCTACAGGAGGCCATGCAAACTTTCATGACTTAAATTGGTCAGACAACGATGCTCAAAATGGTAGTTCCATAAATCATTTAGGTAAGTTTGTCCTATATATTACACAAATTTAACCAAATTCAAACAATGTATGTAGACACTATACATAAGAAGCATTGCATACAGAGTCTCTTTTTCTGGACATTTTGTACGATAGCATCAAATAAGAAAATAAAATTTTTTGTGTCATATCTTAGGGACCAAACAACAGTTTTCCAACAAATTCTTCACACAAGTAGCGCTATGGTAAGGCATGTAAACTTACAAGTTTTATGTAGCTCAGTCACTTATTTTCAAAATAAAGGCCCTGTAAAAATATTAGGTTAGTAAACCCTATCATTCTAGATACTTTTTTAAAACCGAATTTGATGCTCCGAATCCTACCTCCGTAATGCAGTGGATTGGCCGCTAGCTTTAAGTAAGAGGTTTTATGGGTTCAAGTCCCGGGTAAGGCGTGTGTGAATTTATAATTGTCTCACTACTGTTTCATACGTTTCTGGTTTTTTTTTTCTGAAGTTATTTCATTCAAAGAGAAGTCAAGGTCTACCTACTAACTCAGTTTTTAAGAAATTATTTAAAAATTAATTGCACCCGTCTTGAGGAACGTAGGATTATTAGTTATATCAGTAACTTCTTGTTTTTATCTGATAACTAACATAATTTATTTTGTCTCCTGTGGAATGTATTCTTATCTTGTTGTCTTAAAATTATTTTCAAATACCATCTGATTATTTTTGTCTGTTATACTCTTGATAGATCATACAGAATAACTACATTTAACACTTCACTTTTGTTACCATTTTTTATGCCTGATTTTTGCACTTCCATTTCTATCTTAAATTTGTTAGTAGTACCTATTGAGGCAATTATATATATTTGTGAATTCTTGTACAACTATATCACATGGTATATTCTTCAGCATTACTTGTATGATTACGTATGTTATAAAAAACTATTTTCTTTTAGAATACCGTCAGCTGGGGTAACATTGGCCCACTATCCACAGTTATTTACACTTGAGAGTGTTATTTTTTAAGTATATATCTAAACAAACTCTCTACTATATAATTTTTTCTTTCAGGTTAAAAAAAAAACATAATTCGCACTGACAATTAGTAGTTTTATGAAATATTTAAGATCACAACAATTTATTAAAAAAATTAGCTAGTGTCACCTTTTCCCGGGAAAATTTAACACACATCTACAAATCCATAATAAACACGCCATACATTACGTTGGGCTTCTGTCGGACCATTATACGCTATGGCTGATAAAAAAAACCAATTGGTTTTTACTTAATAATATTTGTAAATTTGTAAATTTACAACAAATAAGGAAAAACAAATCTGGAAATAAACGTGAATCAAGCAAACTAACTTATCTCAAAAGGTAGTTAGATTGCAATGACGTAGTTTGCATACAAGTAATTTAATAAAACAATTAAATTCAGAGATTGAACGCTGGTTTTGTTTTGAATTTTTTTTTCAGTGGTGATATCACAAACTTGTCAACAGCACAGTCAATTTCGTCGATCTTTTCAGCTGATCTGCAGTTTTTCACATTTGATGAACCTTCCTCATGATCAGCCCTTCACAACCACTTTATTCAGAAGAAGGTTAATGGCATAAATTCTTCTGTTGCCGAATGGGCATAGTTTTTAAACATGGTCCAGGTTCACCTTGAATTTCTTCCTTATCCTTTGCAGAAATGCTTTTGCCAGAAATGCTTTTACCAAAGTTACCCCCCAATCTAGGACAAAGTTACTCCAAGATAAAATCCGAATTATTACGAAAATCAGAAAAATTAATCAATGTGTCTTTTATAAATGTTATTTCTTCACCAATGAAAGTATATCAGGCAATACTTACCACAATTCTGACTAGATGTGTGGAGTCTTCGGAACTTAGTTGGAAGATCCTGTATCTACAACGTCAGCTGATCAATCACAACAAATTGTGCCACTGGGGCTGTAGAATTATGCATTACATAAATAATCCCTAGTTCCTGTAGATAGTGTTGCTGCCTTTCAATTGTTATAAGTAAGTCTCGAGCGACGCTTCGACAAACTGCAATATGTTAAAAATATTTTCCCTCTTGAGTCGGACGTTACTAAGAAATTCCTGCTTTATCCTCACTTGTTCTGTGTTTACAGTGCTCACATCCGATTTTCGACATTTGGGATTGCACTTCCGTATATTTACTGTATATTTGCGCAAAACAATTGCTTAAACATACGGACATTTTTTACAGCGTAACCGAAACAGGTAATCACAAAAATTCATCGTTACCACGGTACCGGCACTAGTAGTGACGAAATGTATTCTATGTTTCCAAATATGCTTGAAAAACACCTACAGTATAGTCAGTTCACGACTGGAAGAGACTTTCTCGAAGCCCTGCTAAAGATCTACTTTCAGGCCCATTTCGTATCCTNGGACTAGTAGTGACGAAATGTATTCTATGTTTCCAAATATGCTTGAAAAACACCTACAGTAGGTTCACAGCTATTTAAGAACTTTTGAAATCAACGCTTGAAAAATGGTACTGTCTGTGCCTGCATATGTTTAACAGGTTCACCGAATAGCATGCGTGCAGTACAGTTGGTAACAAAGAAGAGACAGTAGCTCAATGACTTAGAAATGAATTAAACATTACAGGTAAACATTTGTGGATAATACAATTATTTATTTGGCTTTCTGTTTCTTTAACGCATATGGGTTTAAGAATGAACATATGTTTAAAATAATTGCCGTTCTAGTAGGTAATGCAGAGTTTCGCTTGACGGACGCTTGAATAAAGGTGATGAGACCGTGGTGGGAAGTATGCAAGAAAGTAGCTCCTAGGTAGGCAGTATGAATGCAAGTTGCTCCTAGGCGGGCAGTATGCATGTAAGTGGCTCCTAGGCGGGCAGTATGTATGCAATTTGCTCCTAGGCAGGCAGTATGTATACAATTTGCTTCTAGGCAGGGTGTATGCATGTAAGTTGATCCTAGGCGGGTAGTATGAATGCAAATAGCTCCTAGGCGGGCAGTATGCATGTAAGTGGCTCCTAGGCGGGCAGTATGTATGCAATTTGCTCCTAGGCAGGCAGTATGTATGCAATTTGCTCCTAGGCAGGCGGTTTGCATGTAAGTTGATCCTAGGCGGGTAGTATGAATGCAAATAGCTCCTAGGCGGGCAGTATGCATGTAAGTGGCTCCTAGGCGGGCTGTATGTATGCAATTTGCTCCTAGGCAGGCAGTATGTATGCAATTTGCTCCTAGGCAGGCTGTATGCATGTAAGTTGATTCTAAGCGGGTAGTATGCATGCAAGTTGCGGCTAGGCAGTGCTTTCAGATGTTCTCAATTTACCGCGAATAGCCTTTACAAGAGAAACACTGTCTTCATTAAAAGTCAGAATTCCCAAACTGTGAAAGGGTAGTTTTTTTGTATCAGTGCTCTGTACCGCAACATAAATGACTCAACGATTCCTGTTCAAGTCGTGGCACTGTCATTCNTGATTCTAAGCGGGTAGTATGCATGCAAGTTGCGGCTAGGCAGTGCTTTCAGATGTTCTCAATTTACCGCGAATAGTCTTTACAAGAGAAACACTGTCTTCATTAAAAGTCAGAATTCCCAAACTGTGAAAGGGTAGTTTTTTTTGTATCAGTGCTCTGTACCGCAACATAAATGACTCAACGATTCCTGTTTAAGTCGTGGCACTGTCATTCGNTTTTTTTGTATCAGTGCTCTGTACCGCAACATAAATGACTCAACGATTCCTGTTTAAGTCGTGGCACTGTCATTCGTCAATGGTTTGGTACGACACATCTTCATTCACAAACTGCTTTAATACCCCCAGAGGACAGATTGTATCCTTGTGGAGAAGCACCATAGAAGAAAATCAATATTGAGGACATAACGAA
This sequence comes from Clitarchus hookeri, assembly GCA_002778355.1. NCBI lineage: Eukaryota > Metazoa > Arthropoda > Insecta > Phasmatodea > Phasmatidae > Clitarchus > Clitarchus hookeri. The sequence continues at coordinate 206,044 of NQII01005619.1, read as the reverse complement.
AACCACCCTGCATATTATAAGTGAGCATAAAGATTTTTATTTACGGTTTTCCGAATGGTTACAGTACTGAAAGCAATATCAATATTGTGAACATTAAAACACTTTTTCTGTACAGTAACCAGGTTTGATATTTCTGATTAAATACCAACATTTTGAATTCTTTCTGCAAAGCACATCAAATTATTTCTTAAAAGGCTCAAGTTGAGCCTATCGTACAAAGTCATGCCGATCATATTGGCAATTGTATTACTCAGCAAGGCATGCAAATAAATCGTATCTTACATGTCAAACAAAGTTATATTCGCATGTTTGATGAAAAAATAAACTGTTGTGTTCTTTCTGAAATGCAAAACATATGATATATTACCAAGAATCTCCTGTCAACATATCCACACAGAAATCTATGTTAGTCTGTAAACAATATCGTGTTTATGGGACAAAGATAAGTAACCTCAATGNAACATATCCACACAGAAATCTATGTTAGTCTGTAAACAATATCGTGTTTATGGGACAAAGATAAGTAACCTCAATGTCACTGGAAAAGTTAATTTTTTGTTTGTGATTTAACAAAAATTTCCTTCTTAGAATTCTGCTATTCTAAAAGTAGCGATTTCTATTTGTTCTTACTTGAGGGGCTGAAATGTTTGTACAGAATTCTACGGCAGTTGTATTTTTGCTAGTGGGGCACACAACTCTGAACATATGCTTGTTGTAAAGTAAACAACGTTTTGTTATTTTNTAGTTGTATTTTTGCTAGTGGGGCACACAACTCTGAACATATGCTTGTTGTAAAGTAAACAACGTTTTGTTATTTTTACAAGGCGCGCGACCCATGAAACTCTATACCTGAACTCGAACCTGATTACAGCTACCCAATCGTGACAAAGTTTCCTGACAATCATATGAAACACTTCACTTCCAGTCCAACACATCGTCTAAGCAAGATCACACCTGATCGTCGTGATCCCTATCACCACTCTCAACATTTGTCAACATTCAGTTAAATACATCTTATCAACGGTGATCACTTGATCCTTGTGTTTTTTTTTCCACGACCAGTAAAATGACGTTGTTACTTTTCCAGTCCAAACAGACAGCATCTCGGTCATGTCTAATAAAGTCAGTGGTGCCACAATCGCGGCTGCAGTGTTCACCAGTAAAACCAACACAACTAACCAAATCATACTTATAAGCGATAAACTACATCGGTCACCGAAGGTACTGTAATCAGCGACATCCCAGAATTTTTTTCCTCTATGAACGCTTACTAAAAAACATCGATTCTCAAATATCTTTCTCCATATAATTTCTGACCACCACAGATTAACAATTATTACAACATAATCTGAACATTATTTGCAACAGGCTAATTTCTATCCTAACAGCCCAGACAGACAACGCACTTAAACGCATTGGACACAAAATGAAAATACATTGCCCCCGAAATAACTAATTAAATACAATATTCTCTTTACGCAAGAAGCTGCAAAACTTGGCTGATAATTTCATTATTAGTCAGTGTCATCATCAAAATGAATTCCAAAAGTCATTTTACGTTGAATATTCAAATGTTGAGGAATGGTATTTCATAATAACGTCTGCATGCCAGCGTACCTATTCGTACTTAAATAAAATGCAACATTTCTATATAACTCGTTTGTTATAAAGTGGCGAAATAAAGATGTTTTGCTGTGGCCAATAATTGCTATACTTAAAATTTTATACACGTTCTTAAATTTTGTGTGTCAGTTATATGTCAAATACGGCAATTTTTGGTGAACAATATTTCTGAGCGACTTTTCTAATGCCTTAGAGTAAACATTGCTATCAACTGAAGTTATTCATCTACTTGTCGTACATGGGAATATACTGTGAGCATTCGTGCACGACTTTGTGTCTTACAGCCACTTAAATTTGAACAGAGACATTCGACTTGAAATAAAATATAGTTGGAAACAAAAAATCAATAAATAATTCCAGCTTTATACAGATTCAGAATGCTGGCTAGCATACGGCGTAGAAATACCGTATCATACTTATATCACATAAAAAAACACATGCAATTTAATTTATTGGATTACAATATTTTCTGGAATACGAATAATGCTGGTGACAAATACTCTACTAAAACAAAATATTTTATGACAAAAGTAATTAAATTCTACGCAAGTCTCTTTACAGTCCTATCGCTGACTTGGACGGATTCATGGGGAAGGTGTACATTGCACATTCCCTTGAAGATAATGTTTAGTAAAGTTTACTTTACGGTAACATGTAGGTTAGCCGCGGAGGCTTTTATTTGCGCTGTGAATGTCCCATGTATATTTCTTAGAACTGATTAGGGATTTGAGTAGAGAGATTTGGGAGGCTCTTAACTAAAAGGTTTTGAGAGTCGATAAGGGTGAAATGAGGTGATAATGGAACAACGCCAGAATGAAAGGGTGGGGAAAACGGGATATCCCCGAGAAAACCCACCAACCAGCGGTATCGTCCGGAAATATTCTCTCTTGCGAACATCAGGGAGTAACCCGGTAGGGGAATGATCCCGGTTTCCATGTTGGGAGGCAAGCAGTCTAACCGTTCAGCCACCGTAGTTCTCTATTTGAGAATGGTTTACACATTAAATTCCCTAGGTATTTCTAAGTAACGTACACATCTAACACATGTGTGTAATTCGAATGCAAAATCTTTTGCGCAAGCAATGTAAATAATCGCTTCATGTAGGATTACAGTAAATAATTGTAACGTAAATTAAGGAGCAGTAATTTGTATTGCGTCATAGGCTAATTCGTAACTACAATCACGTTACAGATCACGAAGCTAGCAGTAACAATACAAGTGAACCTAAATAAAGAGAGACTCCATAGAACAAAAACAAAGTGTATTCACAAAAGGCGTTAACAATGCAAAAGGCTACTTAAGGTTCTGTAAATCCATGTATACAAATATTTACGTATATACGGGATGTATCAAAATACGACAGACAAACTTTGCCTGCAGTTTAATAACAAAAAAAGAAAGTGCAAACAAGTGTATGACATGCGGTCCAAACTGAGTCCTAAGTGTACACATATTTGAAGATGGACCTGAAACACCAGTTTGTTACCAATATTTAAGAAAAATTTTAAAATGGATCTTTCAGTGTCTGGATAATGTGTAATCGAAGAAATATGTGTAAACAACAAAACTAATGTATGTCGCTGTCATAAAATTATGTCATGGTTATAATCATAACTACTATTGTGATGGTGTCAGATTATTAAGTAACATGCCTGGCTGCGCAGTGGGTTTGTACGAAGTGAAGCAGCCTATCAAGATTGACGGCGCACCGCGNTGTCAGATTATTAAGTAACATGCCTGGCTGCGCAGTGGGTTTGTACGAAGTGAAGCAGCCTATCAAGATTGACGGCGCACCGCGTGTGCTGGATTCACCGACAGTAAGTCTGGTGTGCATGAAGGTCAGCATACTATTGCACGCGCGCAGAGGTGGCAGAGTGCAGCAACATTTACCTTCCTCCTTCATCCGCCATATGAAGACGACAGTGACATCACATACTACTGCACACATGCAGAGGTGGCAGCATACAAACATTAACCTCCCTTATTCCTCCTCCATATGAAGACAACGGTTACATCCCATAATACGGCATGCGCGAAGAGATGGCAGAATGCAGCGACATATACTTCCCTGCTTCCTCCTCCATATGAAGACGATGGTGACGTGATATACTACAGATGCGCGCAGAGGTAGCAGTGTGCAGCGAGATATACCTCTCTCCATTCTCCTCGTCATGAAGGCGTCAGTGACGTCACAGCAAATGAGGACGCCTTCGTTGGGCGCAGCCGAGTTTGAATAATGAGAGCCATTCCTTAGTGGCTATGTTTCATGACGACAAAATATCTGGCCGGTGAATTTCGAGACAAGAAAATCCTGCACGAGAATAATTTTCTGTGTAAACGAGGGGTTTAGGCATGTGAGCAGCGAGAATAGGGGTAGCTTTGGTAAGGAATGTCCTGATTAAGGANCTGTGTAAACGAGGGGTTTAGGCATGTGAGCAGCGAGAATAGGGGTAGCTTTGGTAAGGAATGTCCTGATTAAGGATTGTAAAAATATGGTGTAACCATTTAATATTTTTTAATATTATATTTAATATGTTGAGTGATTTTCAAAGAATTGTAATTTATTCCAGGGAAAATATTTCAAGGTAACTTTTGCTTGTTCTTTTAGTGTATTTTATTTTATTGACAATTTAGAGAATTTAAAATGCCATTATTGGAACAAAAGGAATATCAAACATAAAGTGTTCATAATTTTAAAGCAATTTGTGTAAAATGTGCACGTATGATTTCTATATTGATAACACCTTTTATATGCAAAATTTTAATGTTTTTAAACCAAATTTACTATTGAAATTTTTTATTGAGAGGTGGGTTGCAGAGAAAGTTAAGGGGGGTTATCCTGAGTTTAAAGAAAATCACTTGAAACAAAATATAACATTCTTCTATTATTATTCCCTCTGGAATGCAAATGGTTGCATTCCATCCTGCTAGAAGTTTCTTGTCGTGTTTTATCCTGTGAGTGATGAAGGGCAATAGTGTTGCTGATGTGATGAGTGATCGGTTGTTCTCAAGGTGCTGCTAGTCGGACCCAGGGGATAACCAGCGCCTCTACGCAACGGTTACATATTTCCTGTCCCACTCTACTCCATTTGACCCTTTGACTGAGTTGATGGGGAAAAAGATTTTTGAAAATGTCGAAAGTACACAGTTTGAGGAGTTGTAATTGTTTATTAACCATGGGTGTTTTCAGCAGAGTCATCTGCGAGGACAGCTTGGATACAGTGAATCAGCAAAGAGGGCCTCCAGAAGATGTTGACATACGCCGGGGCAGAACACGCGGGGGATGATAGTCTCGATGTATTGCGACCGCATGCCCGAGATTTGGTGCGCGGTGAGGAGAGTAGGTCAATTCGGATTTCAAAATTTATGAAAAGTTTCCCTAGTTAATTGGAAAGTAGTATACGCGTTGTTACCGTAGTATCTTTGTAGAAAGTAGTTTCTTTTATTGTAGAAATAGGAAAAATGTCAGAGTTGGTAATTTGTTCTCCATGTGAGTGTTTTCGGTAGCTTTGACGAAAGCGCCAGAAATTCTGCGAAAATAATATCAGTTCCGCTGTAATTGCGCGTTGGGATTTTGCATTTCTTTGTGGCACCTTGAAAAATCAAGTGGAGTCAATTATTTCATTTATTATTTGAGTTCTTTCGGGTGGGCCCAAAAGACGGGTAAAATTATACAGGAAGTTGTGTTAATAATATTGTATTATGCAAAGGTGGTAGAATTTCTTTGTGAGGAATCCGCTATTGTGGAAGTTGTGTTCTTAAATTTACGGCTGGAGTACAGTAGATTTTTTTTACTTTTGTAATCAAACGGTTAACTTGTCTGAATTGCTGCAATTTGTAATGCAAATATATAGTTGACCATATATGAGGAACATTATGAAACTAATTACGTATTTAAACACAAAGTACAGTGAACGATTTGTTCACGGTTTTGACATGTTGCAGATGAATGTTCTCATAAGGATAAGGCATGGAAACAAAATAGAGACGACAGGAGCCTGAGTATGGCAAAAGGCAGTATAATGGATGTGTAACGAAAATGAAATATTTAGGGATGGGAAAAGTTATAAGTGGAAGCAAGAAGCGAATTGTAATCGCAAGCAATCGGGTTGTCAGAAAAATATTTCTGATGAGGGAAAGAGACAGTTGATTGAAGGAGTGGGAACGGAGAATGTAGGTCAGGATACGCGGAAATCGATACTGTGTTTTTGCGGTCATTGCACACTGGCNTAGGAGTGGGAACGGAGAATGTAGGTCAGGATACGCGGAAATCGATACTGTGTTTTTGCGGTCATTGCACACTGGCGTAGGAATGTAAGCACATTTGGCGCGAGAGTGGATCTGTTCCTTTTGTAGCACAGGAGTGCATAAACATACCGCTGCGGGAAAATCCTGGTGGTTTTATTAAAATAATAAATTATACTAGTATGGCATTCTCACTAGCCGATGAAGTATGGTAAAATCACACAATTGAGGGTTTTTTTTTCGTGGAATTGGCAATGTAGGATAGTTTGTATTTTGTGCCATGCCTTGTAGTTGGGAATATATATTTTGGCCAAGACAAAATGCTTGGTAGGTATTACTAAGACGTAATTGTGTTTCGGGTTTTCTCCAGATACTTCGGAAATATTGCAGACAGAACCTTATTTCTGTCGTATAATACAAGTTGCTTATTCTGATACGAATGTTGAGGATAGGATTCGTGAAAGAAGTGAAGCATTTTAAATTGCGGTGACATAAAAATTAGGGCACTGTACACAGTTTCCGGTAGTACTAAAATTAAAAAAAAAAANGCATTTTAAATTGCGGTGACATAAAAATTAGGGCACTGTACACAGTTTCCGGTAGTACTAAAATTAAAAAAAAAAACCCTGTAACAGCTCTTTCGTATCGAACACCACCTCCGTGATTGCCTATTTTCAAGCTTAAAATTNTAAAAAAAAAAACCCTGTAACAGCTCTTTCGTATCGAACACCACCTCCGTGATTGCCTATTTTCAAGCTTAAAATTAATGAGGTGAAAGACTAAGGCATTGCAGAAGATTCTGTTAGTGCGTATGCTAGTCCGTCTGTTTTATTGCAGAAAAAACATCAGGTAATGTTTGTGTTATTTGTGATTATCGCAAGATAAATAGAAAGTTGTATTTAGACCCGCATCCGATACCTATGATTGATATAGTTTTTCAACACCTGAACCAGGCCAAGTACTTTACCATGTTAGATTTATATTCAGCGTTTATTCAATGCAAGTTACACCCTGATTAATGTGAGCTGGTTGCATTTGATACACCATTTAGACTGCTTCAATGGACATGTTTGACGTCTGGCGTAAACTGCGGACCTTAAATAATGTCTGCAATCTTTTTTCACGTGTCGGGTAAATTTCTGTACGATTTTTTTCTTCACGTACACTGAAGACGTGTGTATTTTTNGCAATCTTTTTTCACGTGTCGGGTAAATTTCTGTACGATTTTTTTCTTCACGTACACTGAAGACGTGTGTATTTTTTAGCGATATATTGCAAAAGAATTTCAAGAATATTCGTAAAGTGTTACAATCTTTACGGGAGGCCGGATTAGCTGTAAAACCGAGTAAAATAGGTTGGCGGAACAAAATGCTCGTTACCTATGGTTTATGATTTCAGGAGGTCAGTTACGGACTTCTACCGAAAAGTTCAAGGCTAACGCGTATTTTTCGGTACCCAAAAATATAAAAGGACTAGGAAGATCTTTGGGAATGGTGGTATTTTATGCAAAATTTATATCAGAATTTAAAAAGCTTTCGGAATCCTTGATTTTTTTTTAAACATTACGACATTGAATTTCGGTAGGGCCCTGAACATCAACATTGTTATTTAACAGCAACCATATTATTAAAAATGTTACAGGGATATTGGCTTTGCTTCGCCTGCATTACGTTTGCAGGCATTTGAGGAAACCATTCACTTGCATGCTAATGCTAGTTCCGTAGCTGTAGGGACTGTACTTAGTTAAAAGCAAAATGACATGTCTGTACCTATTGCGTATGCTAGCAGATATTTGACAGCCGCGGAAAATAAGTTCACAACTTATGAAAAGGAATGTACTGCGTGTTTGTGCGAAATTGAAGGGTTTTAAGATTATTCAGAGCATGCTCCTTTTAAACTTGATACACTGAGTTGGTTACTCGCGTAACAGAAGCCCGTGGGTCATCTAGCCACGTGGTTGGTTATATTGATACTTCGGTATACTTTATACTCATCATGTAAGTAGAACATAAAATACGGTCGCAAATACATTTTCACGCATGCTTTGCGATGATGGGTTCGAGCCGGCACAGGAAAATAGGACCGTTTCTGTAGTTTATTAAAAATAAGGAATATCCTTTAGTTTGAGGTGTTTTGCAACATTTTACAAAAGTTTTTATAACTTTGAAGAGAATCCAACATAATGTTGTGGAATGCACAAAGATCTTAGCAGCTATTGAGGTATTAAATTAAATTATAATAAAACAATAAATTAATTCAATCATATTAAAATAGGGAAAAAATTTGTTGAAACAAATAATAAAATTAAAATTTTTTATTATTTTAAATTAAAATTTCTCACTGGGAGTAAAAAAACTTAATTTAAATTAAATAAATTAAAATTTTTAATTAACTTCAAAAATCCAGTCAAAATTAATAAAGTGAGTAAAAAATTAATATAATAATTCAATAAACTTCTTATAAAACGTTTATTTAAATATGAATCAACTAAAATTTGAAACCTTAACCGAAACTCTTTGATTAAGGTGGATAAAGCTAAAGATCTTAGCAGCTATTAAAAATGATAAATCAAATTACGAAATACATTAGGTTTTTATTGGTCAACGGACCGAAAAATAGAACTTTTGTGTGTTGGCGCCAGGAGACCTACACTCTATAATATTGAAATATTTTCACCAGGTTTATTCGGGAGTTCACGTATGCAGAGAAAAAACCACTACACGTTTATTAGAGTATTTTACACGGCCTGACGTGCGGAATGATCTAGAGAAATGTGTCAAAGTTTGCGAAACTTGTAAAGGAGCTAAGCTTACTAATACCTCTCCGCAAGATAAATATTCAGGTACTGTGGTGGTATATCCAAGGACAAGATTACACTTCGATATTGTAAGGTCATTTCCACGGAGCACATTTGGCTATTAGCATGTGCTGCTGGGAGTACACTGAAGAGCCAAAAAAACTGGTACACCTGCCTAATATCGTGTAGGGCCCCCCGAGCACGCAGAAGTGCCGCAAGACGACGTGGCATGGACTCGACTAATGTTTGAAGTTATGCAGGATGCGATTAACACCATGAATCCTGCAGGTCAGTCCACAAATCCAATCGGCACCAATTTGAGAAAGGGTTGCACGCCTGTCACTTTTAATGATTCTCGTCAGTCGTCCTTTGTCCCGTTCTTTCACGATCTTTTTCCGGCCGCAGCGATGTCGAAGATGTGATGTTTTACCGGATTCCCGATATTCACCGTACACTCGTGAAATGGTCGTACTCGAACATCCAAATCTTATCGCTACCTCGGAGATGCTATATCCCATATCTCATGCGCCAACTATAACACCACGTTCAAACTCACTTAAATCTTGATAACCTGCCATTGTAGCAGCAATAACTGATCTNGAGATGCTATATCCCATATCTCATGCGCCAACTATAACACCACGTTCAAACTCACTTAAATCTTGATAACCTGCCATTGTAGCAGCAATAACTGATCTAGCTGCCAACTGCATCGCGTTTCTCTGATTGGTTCCATACCTCTGTTATTTGTATACGCACGCTTATACCAGTTTTTTTGGCTCTTCAGTGTTTATCGTTTCAGTAAGTTTGGTTTTCTATTTCCGCTACACTCCATAGAGGCCACTGAAATATGTAAGGTAATGAATCAACGTATTTTTGCGGTGTTTGGGTCTTCGTTTTATGTGGTTACGGATAGTGCCACATAATATACCTCTGCCGAGTTTCGTGGCCTGATGTTTCGGTGGGGGGTAAAATTGGTCCATATTTCTCCTTATCATCCACAGTATAACACAGTAGAAAGATGTCATAGAAATTGAAAGATACCTTTAAGGTGATTTCAATCTGATAGACAATGTAAATGGGATGACATTTTATGTAATGTGTTTATAGGTTTTAATAATGTGGTTAGTAAAGCCACAAAATTCGCACCCGCTGAAATATTTCTTGGACAGAAATTGCCTCATCTTCTATTAATATTTGGGCACTGCACAAATTGTATTGGGAAAATATTTCCACTCAAGATATGTCAACTGTTTGATCTGAGGAGTCTAAACATTTAGTGCAACAGCCTAAGAGAATGGCAGTTTGTTACAATGTTCATAGACTAGATGTTCCATGTAATGATGGTTATCTAGTATTGGCACGTGCACATCAACTTAGTAATAGGGTAAATTATTTTGCATTTAAGTTGGTGCTCAGATGGGTAGGCTTATACAAGCTTGTAAGTTTCCTAATATCTGTGTCAGTTCTGCTTCAGGACACACAGGATATTACAAAACAGAATAAAGCTGACATTTCCCATTAAAAATTATATGTTGTTTGTTACCCAGAAACCCCCACCCCCCAGGGTTTAAAATTAGTAGAGTACAATAAATATACTTTAATTAATTAAATGTGGCAAGGGAAATTATGTAATCCACCCTGGAATTTGTCTGCCAGTTGCAATGTTTCTGCTGAGAATTTAAGGATTTTTGAAGTGTTTTAGTATAATCGTGGTAAAATATTTGAACATAACTTTTGCTATTTCTTTAGGTGTATTTTATTATATTTACATTCGTGGGAAACATATATTTTGAGCATAAAAAACGCCATTTATTTAAACCAAAGAGAAAAAAATAAACGTAATTAAAAATTTAATAATTTAAAAGTAATTTCTATGAAACCCGCACATATGTTTGCTCTATTTAACGCACGTTTTATGTGCNAAAATTTAATAATTTAAAAGTAATTTCTATGAAACCCGCACATATGTTTGCTCTATTTAACGCACGTTTTATGTGCAAAATTTTGTATTATTTCAAAATCAATAATGAATTGAAATTTTTTCTTGTCAGGTGCGATACAGCAAAAAATTAGGGAAGGTTATACGCAGCTCACACAGAAAATAAATCAAAAAATAAAATATATAATGTTCTTCCACAAATATTCATTCGGGGATGCAAATGGTAGCCTTTCCGTTCATTTACTGGTTTCCTATTATTTTTTATCCTGAGAGTGATGGAGGGGAACACTTTTGCTGATACGATGAGGGAGGGGGTGTTCTCTGGGTGCTGCTAGTCAGCCCAAAGGGATAAATGGCGTCACTCTGTGATATAAAGTAAATATAACCGGTCCTATTAGCAGCACCCAGAGAACACCCGTGCTCTCGTATTATCAGCAACACTGCTCACCTCCATCACTCAGAAGATAAAGGAGAACAGGAAACAGGTATCAGGATGGAAAGGCTACCATTTGCATCCCCAAATGAATACTGTGGAAGAACCATGTATATTTTGTTTCAATTTAATTTCTATGGGTTGAGTATATCCTCCCCTAATTTTTCTCTGCAAACCAACTCTCAATAAAAAACGTAAATACAAAATTTGGTTTGAAAGCATAAAATAATTTGCACATAAATTTTATGTTAAATATAGCGAACCTATCTGCGTATTTTGCAAAAATTTCTTTAAGATGATGAATACGCCTAATAATGTATGATATTCCATTTTGTTCCAAAAAAAAAGGCATTTTATATGGTCAAAATATATTTTACCAAAAATGCAAATGTAATAAAAAACACTAAAAGAACAAGCAAAAGTTACTTTCAAATATTTTCCCTGCATTAATTTACAATTATTTGAAAATCACTGTACAATCTAAGAACATTTTTAATAATTTTAAAAAGTTAACAATTTTTTGTAATCATTGTTCAGGACATTCCTTACCAAAGCTACCCCAATTCTCGCTGGTCAAATGCCCGAAACAATAGTTTGTAGAGACAAAGGATACTCTCGCATAGGATTTTCTAGTGTGGTCTCGAAATTCACCGACCAGATATTTTGTCGTCATAAAACATAGCCACTGAGGAATGTGAGTCTTTATTCAAACTCGGCTGCGCCAGAAGAGGCGTACTCACTGGTTGTGTCGTCACCGTTGCCTTCATATGACGGAGGGAGGAGGGAGGTAAATGTCACTGCATGCTGCCACCTCAGTGCGCGTGCAGTGGCATGTCTATTCTTCATGCACACCAAACCAACTGCAGGTGCGTCCAACACCCGCGGAGTGCCTGCCATCCAACTTGATAAGATGCTTCACATCGCACAAACCTACAGCTCAGGCAGGCATGTTACTTCATTACTGTGACACAGTCATGTCCCCTTTACTTCGACCTAATTTCTATAATATTGTAGTATCCTTCGTATTATAAGATGTATTACTAACACTTATGTCACGATTATATTTACATTGTATTCAGAAACTATGCTACACCTCCTGTATTTGTAATAAGGAAGTGCCTCAGGTACAACTTCAAAGGTATGTACTGCCCTTATGGTTCACGTTAGACCATAGGTCGGTATAAACTGCGTAATTCACACCCCCAGACCACCACTTTTATTTCGAAAACAACACGACACCGAGGTTTTGCAAAAAAATCTTTGATAATTATGCTGTATATGAGGCAACGATTGGTATTTATTAAGTTGCCCAGAATACGCTGGAAGTAGAGGTATGGGGTGAACATTGAAATTTAAAATGGGAAAAGGAGACGTACAGGGTATCGTTGGATAGATCGTCTAAAATGAACATTTACAAAGAGTAATTTTTTCTCTCTTGCATAGTTTACACACAACCAATGAAAATTGGACAAGCAAACTGTGTGCCATTACGGTACTTACAATTGCAGTGTGAGTTTCGCTTTGATACTGCATAGGCCCATTCGGTAGGCATTAGTAGACTGCTTTCAATCAAAAGCGGTGCATAACGCAGCAGAACGCAGCAAGTAGATAAGCTGTCTACCACTTACAGGTACTGCAGTTTATTCATGCTCTTTAACAGACAATCGAAATTTCGTTGGTTCATACAGCCATTCCTTGTACATTGCAACCAATACTGGTTGGTGTTGTTCCAGTGTCAGAAATCGTCTGCCCGAGGTGTTGCTGTCTGAATGGAATGTCGTTTACAAACGAATTAGCATTTGACATGTTGATGATACTGGGAGAATGTCGTCGGAACTGCAGAGCAGCTTCTACGCAGAGAGATGACGACAGCGCGTGATTCGCTTGTGAAATGTCTGCCAGTGTCTTGCATGTCGTGTGCACACAACTGGGCTAGTGCAGTCTACACACGACAAAGGCAGTCGCATTAGACGACCTGTGAGAGACGAGAGGCCTGTTGATGTACTTGCTGCAATGGTAGATAATCCTCGTGATTCTAAATGGAGGATTGCCCGCCATTAACTATTGCCTAAAAGTACAGTGTGCAGAATCCCCACTGATAATCGTTTACATCCATACCATGCACAGCTGCAAGAATAGCTTGGGGAAAACAGCTTTTCAAAGCGCATTGATATCTGCAACTGGTACCTGAGCAAGGACCGTGCTTTTCATTACAGCATTTTGTGGATTGATCAGGTCAAATTCAAGAGTATTGAGGACATTAATATAATTAATGTCCATTACTGGCCTGCAGTCAACCCACATTTGCTATGTCAAATGTATATGCAAGATATGTGGAGCCTTAATACTTTGTACCTTCTCGGGCATTATGTCATAGGACCATATTTTTTTGTTGGGGACTTTGAATGGTGTAGCTTATGCAGACTTCTTAGATAATATTTTGTATCAGCTGATAGAAGATGTCTCTCTCTTTGAGATTAACACAGTTGCTTCAACAGGATGGCTGTTCGGCTCATTTTTCATGCAGAGCTCGGCTAGTTTATAACATATTATCCCTAAAAAGTGGATTGGACGAATGAGTCCTGTAACTTGGTTGCCACATTCTTCAGACTTGGCCCTAAATAACTCCTTTTTGTGGAGGAGAATTAAAGACATCACCTTCGGAGTGCGTCCAACAACGACGTAAGACATGAAAGACAGAATCAGAGCTGCATGTGGATCTCTCAGCAGATCTGAGGTCCACCAAGCAACCGCGAACGTAAGAAGGAGAGCAGAGTCGTGCCTGATGCAGAGTGATCAGCATTTCGAACACTTATGAAGAGTGCTGTGTGCGAATGGGTGTTCCTAGATCCCAGCTCACGATAGTTCTCTCACACTATACTGTATTTACAGTACCTGCCACTTCGTAAACTAGGTACGCGTACCATAATAATGCATGTCCGTTGATTTCCTTTTGATTGTACGTACGACAAGCACATTTCTGTTCATTTTCATTAGATGGTGTATAATCTAGGCACATCAAAAACCATATGTATGATGAGATGTTTATTTTATTTATTGTGCGTCAACTATGAATGTCAGAAAAAAACTTTCTTTGTAAATAAGATTTCTTTTTAGACGATCTATTCAACTACACCTTGTACGACCCCCATTCCCATTTGACATTTCAACACTCACTCCACTCCCCGTACCCCATCTTCCGGCATGTTCTGGGGAACGGAATTACTACCGATCGATGCTTCATACAATATACAGCTATCGAAGTTTTTTTCGCGAACCCCCAATGTGTCGTGTTGTTTCCGAGAAAAAGAGGTGCGAATCATACTGTGTACATGTTTTCAATTTCTTTCTTTGTGATTAATCTGCAGTCAAAGTTTGTCGGTCTAATTTGTATACAGCCTGTATATTATATATACTTATATACCAGGTCTTGTAAGATACATGGTTGGCTCATTTGATTAGTCGCTGACACGTCATTTCTGAGGTACCCAGCTCGACTTGAGGCGCCATCGGGAGGGCAGTTCTCATGTGGGTAGTGTGGTGGACAATGCCGCGGTGTGGGGGTTCTCTCACGAATCTCCTATTTCCTTTCCCCTCTTCATTCTGCTGCGTCTCCACCCGCAATATCCTCTCATCTCATGCATTCTTCGGGCTGGTCGGAGCGACAGGTCCGTACCTAGGGTATGGCAGCCGACTCCTATTAGCACCAGCCTCATTACATATGTACATACGTGACTCTGCCTCAGGCGGGAACCACATGTGAAGTTTCACGCAAGGTCTTCTGCATGATGGTTGCAAACAGATAAATCTGTCATAATTGATGTTTATATTGTCGACTGAGGCGACAAAAGTCATGGGATACCTCCTCATATCGTGTCGGACCTCCTTTTGCCCGGCGAAGTGCAGCAACNAAATTTTAATAATTTAAAAGTAATTTCTATGAAACCCGCACATATGTTTGCTCTATTTAACGCACGTTTTATGTGCTAAATTTTGTATTATTTCAAAATCAATATTGAATTGAAATTTTTTCTTGTCAGGTGCGATACAGCAAAAAATTAGGGAAGGTTATACGCAGCTCACACAGAAAATAAATCAAAAAATAAAATGTATAATGTTCTTCCACAAATATTCATTCGGGGATGCAAATGGTAGCCTTTCCGTTCATTTACTGGTTTCCTATTCTTTTTTATCCTGAGAGTGATGGAGGGGAACACTTTTGCTGATACGATGAGGGAGGGGGTGTTCTCTGGGTGCTGCTAGTCAGCCCAAAGGGATAAATGGCGTCACTCTGTGATATAAAGTAAATATAACCGGTCCTATTAGCAGCACCCAGAGAACACCCGTGCTCTCGTATTATCAGCAACACTGCTCACCTCCATCACTCAGAAGATAAAGGAGAACAGGAAACAGGTATCAGGATGGAAAGGCTACCATTTGCATCCCCAAATGAATACTGTGGAAGAACCATGTATATTTTCTTTCAATTTAATTTCTATGGGTTGAGTATATCCTCCCCTAATTTTTCTCTGCAAACCAACTCTCAATAAAAAACGTAAATACAAAATTTGGTTAGAAGGCATAAAATAATTTGCACATAAATTTTATGTTAAATATAGCGAACCTATCTGCGTATTTTGCAAAAATTTCTTTAAGATGATGAATACGCCTAATAATGTATGATATTCCATTTTGTTCCAAAAAAAAAAGGCATTTTATATGGTCAAAATATATTTTACCAAAAATACAAATGTAATAAAAAACACTAAAAGAACAAGCAAAAGTTACTTTCAAATATTTTCCCTGGATTAATTTACAATTATTTGAAAATCACTGAACAATCTAAGAACATTTTTAATAATTTTAAAAAGTTAACAATTTTTTGTAATCATTGTTCAGGACATTCCTTACCAAAGCTACCCCAATTCTCGCTGGTCAAATGCCCGAAACAANAATTTTTTGTAATCATTGTTCAGGACATTCCTTACCAAAGCTACCCCAATTCTCGCTGGTCAAATGCCCGAAACAATAGTTTATAGAGACAAAGGATACTCTCGCATAGGATTTTCTAGTGTGGTCTCGAAATTCACCGACCAGATATTTTGTCGTCATAAAACATAGCCACTGAGGAATGTGAGTCTTTATTCAAACTCGGCTGCGCCAGAAGAGGCGTACTCACTGGTTGTGTCGTCACCGTTGCCTTCATATGACGGAGGGAGGAGGGAGGCAAATGTCACTGCATGCTGCCACCTCAGTGCGCGTGCAGTGGCATGTCTATTCTTCATGCACACCAAACCAACTGCAGGTGCGTCCAACACCCGCGGAGTGCCTGCCATCCAACTTGATAAGATGCTTCACATCGCACAAACCTACAGCTCAGGCAGGCATGTTACTTCATTACTGTGACACAGTCATGTCCCCTTTACTTCGACCTAATTTCTATAATATTGTAGTATCCTTCGNATGTTACTTCATTACTGTGACACAGTCATGTCCCCTTTACTTCGACCTAATTTCTATAATATTGTAGTATCCTTCGGATTATAAGATGTATTACTAACCCTTATGTCACGATTTTATTTACATTGTATTCAGAAACTATGCTACACCTCCTGTATTTGTAATAAGGAAGTGCCTCAGGTACAACTTCAANATATTTACATTGTATTCAGAAACTATGCTACACCTCCTGTATTTGTAATAAGGAAGTGCCTCAGGTACAACTTCAAAGGTATGTACTGCCCTTATGGTTCACGTTAGACCATAGGTCGGTATAAACTGCGTAATTCACACCCCCAGACCACCACTTTTATTTCGAAAACAACACGACACCGAGGTTTTGCAAAAAAATCTTTGATAATTATGCTGTATATGAGGCAACGATTGGTATTTATTAAGTTGCCCAGAATACGCTGGAAGTAGAGGTATGGGGTGAACATTGAAATTTAAAATGGGAAAAGGAGACGTACAGGGTATCGTTGGATAGATCGTCTAAAATGAACATTTACAAAGAGTAATTTTTTCTCTCTTGCATAGTTTACACACAACCAATGAAAATTGGACAAGCAAACTGTGNAACATTTACAAAGAGTAATTTTTTCTCTCTTGCATAGTTTACACACAACCAATGAAAATTGGACAAGCAAACTGTGCGCCATTACGGTACTTACAGTTGCAGTGTGAGTTTCGCTTTGATACTGCATGGGCCCATTCAGTAGGCATTAGTAGACTGCTTTCAATCAAAAGCGGTGCATAACGCAGCAGAACGCAGCAAGCAGATAAGCTGTCTACCACTTACAGGTACTGCAGTTTATTCATGCTCTTTAACAGACAATCGAAATTTAGTTGGTTCATACAGCCATTCCTTGTACATTGCAACCAATACTGGTTGGTGTTGTTCCAGTGTCAGAAATTGTCTGCCTGAGGTGTTGCTGTCTGAATGGAATGCNCAGAACGCAGCAAGCAGATAAGCTGTCTACCACTTACAGGTACTGCAGTTTATTCATGCTCTTTAACAGACAATCGAAATTTAGTTGGTTCATACAGCCATTCCTTGTACATTGCAACCAATACTGGTTGGTGTTGTTCCAGTGTCAGAAATTGTCTGCCTGAGGTGTTGCTGTCTGAATGGAATGCCGTTTACAAACGAATTAGCATTTGACATGTTGATGATACTGGGAGAATGTCGTCGGAACTGCAGAGCAGCTTCTACGCAGAGAGATGACGACAGCGCGTGATTCGCTTGTGAAATGTCTGCCAGTGTCTTGCATGTCGTGTGCACACAACTGGGCTAGTGCAGTCTACACACGACAAAGGCAGTCGCATTAGACGACCTGTGAGAGACGAGAGGGCTGTTGATGTACTTGCTGCCATGGTAGATAATCCTCGTGATTCTAAATGGAGGATTGCCCGCCATTCACTATTGCCTAAAAGTACAGTGTGCAGAATCCCCACTGATAATCGTTTACATCCATACCATGCACAGCTGCAAGAATAGCTTGGGGAAAACAGCTTTTCAAAGCGCATTGATATCTGCAACTGGTACCTGAGCAAGGACCGTGCTTTTCATTACAGCATTTTGTGGATTGATGAGGTAAAATACAAGAGTATTGAGGACATTAACATACATAATGTCCATTACTGGTCTGCAGTCAACCCACATTTGCTATGTCAAATGTATATGCAAGATATGTGGAGCCTTAATACTTTGTACCTTCTCGGGCATTAGGTCATAGGACCATATTTTTTTGTTGGGGACATTGAATGGTGTAGCTTATGCAGACTTCTTAGAGAATATTTTGTATCAGCTGATAGAAGATGTCTCTCTCTCTGAGATTAACACAGTGGCTTCAACAGGATGGCTGTTCGGCTCATTGTTCATGCAGAGCTCGGCTAGTTGCTAACATATTATCCCTAGACAGTGGATTGGACGAATGTAACTTGGTTGCCACATTCTTCAGACTTGGCCCTAAATAACTCCTTTTTGTGGAGGAGAATTAAAGGCATCGTCTTCGGAGTGCGTCCAACAACGACGTAAGACATGAAAGACAGAATCAGAGCTGCATGTGGATCTCTCAGCAGTGCTGAGGTCCACCAAGCAACCGTGAACGTAAGAAGGAGAGCAGAGTCGTGTCTGATGCAGAATGGTCGGCATTTCGAACACTTATGAAGAGTGCTGTGTGCGAATGGGTGTTCCTAGGTCCCAGCTCACGATAGTTCTCTCACACTATACTGTATTTACAGTACCTGCCACTTCGTAAACTAGGTACGCATACCATAATAATACATGTCCGTTGATTTCCTTTTGATTGTACGTACGACAAACACACTTCTGTTCATTTTCATTAGATTGTGTATAATCAACGCACATCAAAAACCATAGGTATGATGAGATGTTTATTTTATTTATTGTGCGTCAACTATGAACGTCAGAAAAAAACTTTCTTTGTAAATATGATTTCTTTTTAGACGATCTATTCAACTATACCTTGTACGACCCCCATTCCCATTTGACATTTCAACACTCACTCCCCGTACCCCATCTTCCGGCATGTTCTGGGGAACGGAATTACTACCGATCGATGCTTCATACAATATACAGCTATCAAAGTTTTTTTCGCGAACCCCCAATGTGTCGTGTTGTTTCCGAGAAAAGAGGTGATATGGGTGGTGCGAATCATACTGTGTACATGTTTTCAATTTCTTTCTTTGTGATTAATCTGCAGTCAAAGTTTGTCGGTCTAATTTGTATACAGCCTGTATATTATATATGCATATATACCAGGTCTTGTAAGATACATGGTTGGCTCATTTGATTAGTTACTGACCGGTCATTTCTGAGGTACCCAGCTCGACTTGAGGCGCCATCGGGAGGGCAGTTCTCATGTGGGTAGTGTGGTGGACAATGCCGCGGTGTGGGGGTTCTCTCACGAATCTCCAATTTCCTTCCCCCTCTTCATTCTGCTGCGTCTCCACCCGCAATCTCCTCTCATCTCATGCATTCTTCGGGCTGGTCGGAGCAACAGGTCCGTACCTAGGGTATGGCAGCCGACTCCTATTAGCACCAGCCTCATTACATATGTACATACGTGACTCTGCCTCAGGCGGGAACCACATGTGAAGTTTCACACAATGTCTTCTGCATGATCCTTGCAAACAGATAAATCTGTCATAATTGATGTTTATATTGTCGACTGAGGCGACAAAAGTCATGGGATACCTCATAATATCGTGTCGGACCTCCTTTTGCCCGGCAAAGTTTAGCAACTCGATGTGGCATGGACTCAACAAGTTGTTGGAAGTTCCCGGTAGAAATATTGAGCCATGCTGCCCCTATAGACGTCCATAATTGCGAAAGTCTATGCATGCATATGTATACAAAATACACACATGCATATATATATATATATATATATATATATATATAAACAAGGTCTTGGGCGTGATCTTTGCACATGGCTGGATCTACCACTGATGATTACTGAAATAAGAACAGAGGGCATATTTGGTAAGGTAGGTACAATAAATAACTAAATAAGTTAGAACAAACAGAAATATATTCTGCATACGATTAAGAAAGGTTTAACCCGATTCGGATGGACTACTTTAATGTCAAATATCAATTCCATATCACCTTCTTCAAGTACTGTTTTAGTAAGCTCTTACATGCTCTTCAAACTTCAGTCAGATAAAGTTGTGTGGTAAGATAACAATTCACTGCTTTTCATGATTGTTTCTTCAGTTTCTGTAGCACAATTAACTTCACGACAAGATCTTGACGTAGGCCTAAATGTCCAGAAAATTATTCACAGTGGTTTCCTCATTATGTCTTTTTATAAATTAATATTCTGTGTAATCAGTATTTCGTATAACATTTAGAGGAAAATACAGAATAACAAACAATTACATAATACTTCAATAGCCTTCTGAAGGAGGAAACGAATTATAAGAGCTAAATATTACTTTCATCATTGTAAGACGTCTTAATTTAAGAGTATATGAGCAATATAAAATTATTTTAATCAATAAATAAATGTTTGTCGAAATAATTCAGATATTATTTATTTAGGGAAATTGCAGAAGTATGACTTTTTTTTTCATAGAATATGTGTTTAAAATATTACCGAATCACTTTTATACGACAGAAATACACACATTTGTTATGGTAGGTAGAAGAAATATGTACCCCTTCTGCAGTCATTTAGTGGGATTATTCAAGAGTAAATAAAGAACAGGTTTTGAAACAATATTACGAGATTATCCGGACTCGTTAATAAAGATTGGAATTTCATTTACTAGTGTTTGTGTATTAAAAAATAAATTAACTAGGTAAACTTAGTGCGCATATTAATTTTATTACAAAACAAATATAATATTTTGAAAATTTTTATTGTATAGATTTAAGCAATACTCGTTAAAGACAAGCAGTCAAAAAGTAAATTACACGAAAATTCCTATCTTTATTTAAACTAAAAAACGAAGTTATTCCACACCGCCATGATGGAGTTAGTATGTGTATTTTATAAAGAAGTATTTAAGAATGTCTATGCAGTGCAAGTAAGGATTGTGGTTGGTAGTTTCGCCGGGAATCGTTCCCTCCTTCAGAGATCGCAGAGTATCCACGTTTCCAAGGATATGACAAAGACAGAGAGTACATAGAACACTCAGTATCGAGTAAAGAATCGCTTTTATGTCGCCTTTCGCTTGAAGCAGCCAGCGTGGACCGCGGCCGGGCAGTTGGAATCTGCAATTTATGTTGAGTCTTCGTGAAGCAACACCGCCACACAAGCACTTCTTGCATGGTGCACCTCCCAAAATAGCAAGTCCATTGCACATTTCACACCTGAAGTTTTAGTTTCCACTGGATTGTGGTTCATTCCGATTTTGATGAGTTTGTCCGAGAACTGTTGTTACCAGCGCTGCAACTGTCTCTGGAACATTGTTTTAATGACGCCAAGGAGAGACGATAGATAATGGTTCAGTGATGCAGGTCGTGTGCTGGACAGTGTTGGGCGCCACCTTGTGACCACGTTCACCAAGGACTCTGAGGAGACAGACACTTGTAAACCAGCATTAGGAGCAGTGGCGCACTCCTCACAAGGACGAAGCGACGAGCCGGAGGCAAGCATCAGACGGAGATCTCCTGTATCTGGACCCTCTTCTTCATGGCGGCGGGGGTCTGAGGGCAGCNCCTCTGCAGCGTCTGCGGCCTCACCGATCCTGCGGCACAAACAACACATCTCTTACTCGGTGTACACTCTACTGCACTAGCAGCACACCGACTGACACTATTCTCCTAAACCGATGTGTGGTGCTCATAATATTCCTTCTGCATCCTCGTGGCACCATTGAGTAGGGTAGACAACTAAGACATGACATCGTTCTAAAAGAACCAAATAAAATTCACTTCCCGCTGGCAGACCCTAGTAGTGATTTCCCCTGTCTACGCTGTGCCATTATCACAGTGTTCAATATTTACGTCTTTATTAAAATACTCTCTTCGGAAAAAAATCTTAATTTTGGTGGAAATGTTAACGGATCTTGACAAATACATATACAAACATGTACATGTAATTATATTGTGTAAGTGGTTACTTCATGTGAAACATACTTAAAAGAATGTCAAGACAGAAATGTTTAAGTGTTAAAAGGAATTATTTTGAATTATGATACTGTTTTACAGGATGTAAATTGTTGTGATGTAATAAGTGCTGGGGTCATATTCAATACATATATATATATATCAGTAAATTACCACATTTCGTACCTGGAATTGAATGGTAAGGGACTGATTCTGCCATCACCATGAAAGTGATCTTAAAGTCGCCCTAAATAATTTGGACAGTGTGCCATGATCGAGGACTAGTTTCACCTTGGTTCATCCGGTGACAGTCGCCACATCGTGTCAACCGGTGAAGTTGGTTGTCNATGATCGAGGACTAGTTTCACCTTGGTTCATCCGGTGACAGTCGCCACATCGTGTCAACCGGTGAAGTTGGTTGTCCTCTAACTACACTAACCCCAGATATACTCGAGGGAGAGCAGAAGCGTGTGAAGGTACTGATTTGACTGAGGGCGCATGATATGCTCCAACCATCTTAGCCACTGTGAAAGGACTATGTACGACTGGGGTTAGCATACTACTGATCTAGGTTGCTCTGACATGGCATCCCTATTTAAATCTGGAAATCACTCCAAAGGAACTAGCTTGGAGAGATTCATTGATCCTGATATACGACCCATAGGAGACCCTCCCGACAGTAAGAATTGCAACTGCCAACCTCCCAGCATTACAAATTATAACCAAAGGGAACAGGACGAGGGCTCAGCGGAAAATATACGATNTGCAACTGCCAACCTCCCAGCATTACAAATTATAACCAAAGGGAACAGGACGAGGGCTCAGCGGAAAATATACGATGACAGCCTTCAAATATATTTTGCAATAAAAAATAAAGATAATTATTTGGTCGAATCTAACACACTTGAGTTAGCGGAATTCGGGACACTCGTAGGGCCATCAGATTATATGGACCAACTGTTTATCCTGTCAAAGACTGTGCGAGCTTGTCACAATTTAGATGTACCTCGTTCTTTACTTCGTACGGCCTGCGAACAAATACATTAACTTGCTGCTCAGCTCGTCCCTAAACTTGCTTACGTTGGTTGCACATACTGACACCAAATGTCCCGGCCGTAAATTTGTTAGCTCAGGCGACTTAGAGCGCTTGCTCCTCTCAGCTGCGATCACAAGTCGCTTTCTCACAATTTCATTTATTTATTCTCTTACTAATTCAGCGGGCATGTCAGATGCTTCTGTTATCAGTGGAGGCAACGGTAATTTAACGGGGTTAAACACTAGCGATCGCTGAACAAAAAACATTCTTAAACACAATTACGGCCGGAAATTTCGGGATTGGAATTTCCCCCACTGTGCCTGGGCGGTGCAGGCCGTTGCGCATCTGGTTAGNTTTCCCCCACTGTGCCTGGGCGGTGCAGGCCGTTGCGCATCTGGTTAGCTATCTCCGCTGTGTCCATGATCACCGTCAGAATGGTACCCGTCTTGTTTACTTGCCACTTCCCTGGAACTACGGTACCTCCTGCTCAGCTGAGCCCTCCTGCCACAATTACACTACCTGCCTCGGTGGAAGTGTTTCCGCTTCCGTCTGCGGTACTGGTTGGGTACTGGGTACGGCTCCATATGCTTCACTTGGCACTTGGTCACCCTGCGGTTTCGGCATAGTCTAGGTGCACTGCTGAAACTTGTGTGTCGGTTGCCCGGGTACAGCGGTGGAGCTCTATCATCTCGAACATGTTCGCCGCCCTCACGACTTGAGTTCTGCTTTGGCAGGTGATCATTCTGACTGAACTCTGGTAAGTATTTACTGAGTAACTGAGTCACTGTGGTGGCTTTCAGTCGAATGCGCTTGGTACCTCGTAGGATGGGGTGACACTGTAACCATAGGCTAGCTAGTTGTGTTGTCAAGCACACACATAACTTGGTGTGGTGTACCTATAGGCGTGGTAGGCTGGCTAATTGTATCCGCAACTATATATACAACTAGATATGGCGTACTTGTTGGCACTGCAGACTGGCTAGTGGTATCGGCAACTACACAATTAGCTTGGCGTGTTGACACTGGCGGCGAATTGGTTGCAGTCTTATGGCCTGACTGCACCTCTTCACTTCTTGAGGCATCAGCTATGATTTGCTGGTTCTGACCGAAATATTTGTCAAACCGGCGACACAGTCTCTGGAATAGTTCCTCGTTCTGATGTTTATTTTCCCTACGTACAGTGTCGACCTCTGGTTGTACCTCCTGTATTTTATTAGCTAATCTGCTAGTTAACTGGATAATCTGTTGCTGGATGTGGCCACCCTTTTCAGTGAACTGCTTCGTTTGCTCTCTGTTGTGAGTTTCCTGATTTTGTAGTTTATCTTCTAAACGCTGAGTCATGCCCTGGATTTGTTCGGACTGATTTTGTTAAGTTAGTTCTCTGTCATGTTCTGCTTGTTTTTCATCCCCTTGATTTGCTCCCTGTTCTGATGTTTAATTAATTCTGCCTGATCGTTCAATTGTTGATTCATCCTTTGGTTTTATTGCACGATACCTTGCAGCACAGTTTCTAGGTTTGTTGTTGGAAGTGTTAGCAACTTCATCTTCTACTGTCTGTGATGGTGCACTAACTGATTATGGCTGTGTGGTGTCACTAGTTGTGTTGTGTTCCTCTGTAAAGCTGGTTTTCTATGTGTTATCCTCCATATCAGCAACGTATTAGAGTAATTAGTAGCTGATTAGTGTAATATGGCTTAAATTGCATGGTGAGTGCCGGCGTCTACTCACCAACACTGTGTCACTGACAGATGAGTAAAATGACTCCTGTTTTTCGACCCCATTTGACGAGCCACATTATGTAACAAAACTGGTGATATTGGCAGTTTGTACACCAGATGTAAGAACTTAAGTGTGTGATAGAAGAACTCTCACAAATAACACAACACAAAAAACTAAAATGCAGAACATTCAAAATTATTGCCAAGAAAATATGTGCTTCTACTTGAANGTTGTTGGAAGTGTTAGCAACTTCATCTTCTACTGTCTGTGATGGTGCACTAACTGATTATGGCTGTGTGGTGTCAGTAGTTGTGTTGTGTTCCTCTGTAAAGCTGGTTTTCTATGTGTTATCCTCCATATCAGCAACGTATTAGAGTAATTAGTAGCTGATTAGTGTAATATGGCTTAAATTGTATGGTGAGTGCCGGCTTCTACTCACCAACACTGTGTCACTGACAGATGAGTAAAATGACCCCTGTTTTTCGACCCCATTTGACGAGCCACATTATGTAACAAAACTGGTGATATTGGCAGTTTGTACACCAGATGTAAGAACTTAAGTGTGTGATAGAAGAACTCTCAAAAATAACACAACACAAAAAACTAAAATGCAGAACATTCAAAATTATTGCCAAGAAAATATGTGCTTCTACTTGAANCAAATAACACAACACAAAAAACTAAAATGCAGAACATTCAAAATTATTGCCAAGAAAATATGTGCTTCTACTTGAAATGATTACTTAACAGAGACAGGGCCAGAAAAATGTTGAATTTAATTAGTTTTCTTATTATGAATTGTGACAGTAATAATGTAATCGAATTGTAGACAAGATTTTACGTGCGGCCTCAACAACACTAGCCTCTCTCGTGACTGATGTGTTACATTTTACTTTAGGCTTAGCATTGAAAATTTCTAACTTATAGGAAAATAAANAGCCTCTCTCGTGACTGATGTGTTACATTTTACTTTAGGCTTAGCATTGAAAATTTCTAACTTATAGGAAAATAAAGTAATTGTTTTACTTCTTTGCTCTAGACTACCTCAGTGTTTTAAGAATGATGCTCTTATTTCCCAGTTGCTCGTGGNAGCCTCTCTCGTGACTGATGTGTTACATTTTACTTTAGGCTTAGCATTGAAAATTTCTAACTTATAGGAAAATAAATTAATTGTTTTACTTCTTTGCTCTAGACTACCTCAGTGTTTTAAGAATGATGCTCTTATTTCCCCAGTTGCCCGTGNTTAATTGTTTTACTTCTTTGCTCTAGACTACCTCAGTGTTTTAAGAATGATGCTCTTATTTCCCCAGTTGCCCGTGGTTAAAATAACGTTGAGTCATATCAACTTGGAAAAAAATAATAATTTCGTCTCTGCTTCTTAGAAACGTTTTGGAACATCGCTGATTATTAAACAAAAAAAACGAAGAATTCTAGATGATGTAGGCCTTCCTGTTAATCTCGTCAGCAGTCTCATCCCTTGCATGCGGCAGGACCTCTCATCTCCTATTCAGGCTCTCGGTCATGCAGTGTCATTGCAGTCGCAGCACATGTTACCACTCGCGGTAGTTCCAACTAATTTCCCTGAGAAAAATACGCGGGCGGTGACCGCAACAGGCCTACTTCCTCCTCAAACTTGCCTCGCGTCTTCGTCTCCTTCGTGACGGCCTGTTTTCNGGCGGTGACCGCAACAGGCCTACTTCCTCCTCAAACTTGCCTCGCGTCTTCGTCTCCTTCGTGACGGCCTGTTTTCAGGTTCGAACTCGGGTCTTTGTAATATAATATAATTTTAAACCCTGCGTGCCAAACCCACGTGGGCTAGCGTCCTGCCTTCGAACACCAAGAGGGCTGAAAATTCCTTTCAGACACTTCTTTAAATAACGCCGTCTACAACTGACCAAGCACGAGAGGGCTAGAGGCAAGAATTACTTAACATGTCACTTAGTTACCATGGCAACGGATCAATAGATGCTAATATACTTGGGCCTTCCAAACACAACAAACATAACAGACTCGAAAAACATTTAAATGTGTTTAAAATAAAATCAACATCAAAATTTGAATGAGCTCCCAAATTTCATAACAAATAACATAACTAATGTGCCAAAGAAAATAATGTCTGNGGCGGTGACCGCAACAGGCCTACTTCCTCCTCAAACTTGCCTCGCGTCTTCGTCTCCTTCGTGACGGCCTGTTTTCGGGTTCGAACTCGGGTCTTTGTAATATAATATAATTTTAAACCCTGCGTGCCAAACCCACGTGGGCTAGCGTCCTGCCTTCGAACACCAAGAGGGCTGAAAATTCCTTTCAGACACTTCTTTAAATAACGCCGTCTACAACTGACCAAGCACGAGAGGACTAGAGGCAAGAATTACTTAACATGTCACTTAGTTACCATGGCAACGGATCAATAGATGCTAATATACTTGGGCCTTCCAAACACAACAAACATAACAGACTCGAAAAACATTTAAATGTGTTTAAAATAAAATANTGTCACTTAGTTACCATGGCAACGGATCAATAGATGCTAATATACTTGGGCCTTCCAAACACAACAAACATAACAGACTCGAAAAACATTTAAATGTGTTTAAAATAAAATAAACATCAAAATTTGAATGAGCTCCCAAATTTCATAACAAATAACATAACTAATGTGCCAAAGAAAATAATGTCTGCGAAAATGATATTATTTCTTGCAAATAATATAAGTAGATAATTAATACATGCATATAGTCCAATTTCACGACGTTACAAATGTTTCTCCAACGTGTTCGTTGGCCTGGTCGTTTGTATTAGGCGACTTTTTCGAGATTGGTTGTCATCGGTTGTTGGCATAGGTGAATGGTCTGGTGGGTTGGTCATGTCTTCTGTTCTAGCCATTTTTGCAGGAATTGGTCTTGGCCAGAGCCTATCATGGTTAGAATTAAGTCACTCCAGTAACCGGTTGAGGTTTCGTTTAGGGAAAGGGAGATGGGTGGAGAAACGTGTGGTTTGTTGAAGGTGAGGGGACGAGCTATGTTGGAAGGGGGGGGGGAGGTTGAAGGGTTTGTGACATGCATAAATGTTTAATGGCAGCTGAACTGTGGTAAGTAAAGGGCAAGGGAATTTGAGCGCCAAGAGGTGTGTTGGTGGAGAGGGTTCAACGTCAATGGGGTCAAGGTTAAGGTCACCAACATTTAACATGGAGGTTGGAGTCAGTTACTTAATATGGTCGTAGGTTTTTATGGATTTTTCAAATTTTTACAATTTTTTCTAAATCATTTCTTTTAAGGTCATTGGCGTTAAATTCAAAGTCACTGGCATACAACATGGGTGTCGGAGTCAGTG
This sequence comes from Clitarchus hookeri, assembly GCA_002778355.1. Lineage (NCBI taxonomy): Eukaryota > Metazoa > Arthropoda > Insecta > Phasmatodea > Phasmatidae > Clitarchus > Clitarchus hookeri. The sequence continues at coordinate 177,839 of NQII01005619.1, read as the reverse complement.
AAGTGATATGATCGTAAACTTTTATAAGTTTCTTTCTATATTTTACTACTTTTTCTATATTTTTTGAGTTCAAGGTCATAAGGGTCAAGGTCAAAGCCACCGGCATCCAACATGGGTTCCGGAGTCCGTGATGTAATATGTTCCTAGACCTTTATTATTTTCTTTCGATTTTTTACATTTTTTCTTGACTTCTGAGTTTAAGGACATTGAGGTCAAAATCAAGGCTACCTGAATCCAACATGGGTGTCTGAGTTAGTGACGCAATTTGTTTCTAACCTTTCATTAGTTTCTTTCGATTTTTTTCAATTTTATAGTATTGGGTAGGGTGTTGACGAGAGGGGTGGTTGGTTAGGGTGTTCGGGTGAATGTGAGGTTCATATTATGTGTTCCTTGATTTATAGATTTCTTTTTAATTTTTGTCAATTTTTATAATAATTGCTACTGTGGTTGGGAAGGGGGTGAAGTGAGGGTGTTCATATGAGTGAGAGTAGTAATTGCCAGGTGTGGGGGTTTGTTATGGTGGTGGGGTGAGTGTTATATTATCGTTATATGTTGCTCAATTTTTAGAATAAATTTTCGATTTTTCTCAATTTCTTAATAATTTACAGGGTTGGAGAGGGGGTGAGGTGAGGGTTGTGGGATGACTGTGGGGGAGATTAGCGTATAATTATATGTAAGTAAATTTTTTTGAATTTTTTTCTATATTTCTCTATATATTTTATAATAATTGCCCATAGTAAGAGGAGAGGGGTTGTGGTTGGGGTGTAGNTTTTTTTCTATATTTCTCTATATATTTTATAATAATTGCCCATAGTAAGAGGAGAGGGGTTGTGGTTGGGGTGTAGAAGGGCTTGATGTGGGGAGGGGAAGCGGAAACGGGGTGAGGACGTGGTAGTTACAGGACGATGGTCGGGGGAGGGGGCCAGGTCTGCTGATCCTCCCGGTCCACTGGTCCTGGTTCGAAGTACCGAAGCCTCCTCTACTGCTCTGGAGATTAAGTGACTCACTCCGCTAAGAGCCTCTATCTACTTGCTCGCCTGAGGATTTTACTGTTCTTCCTTCGACTAACTTCAAATCAGCTTTCCTTATTTTTCAATTTTTTTCGAAAATTTTTGAGTGAATAAAGTACTTTTTGTTTGGGTGCAGTAATTAATTTCTGAAGTGGTTTTTGTGGCAGTCAATTTCGTCAATAACATGTCCGTCCCAGGACACCGGCCGCCTGCAGGCCAGCAATCCGTAAATCCGATACCATGGTACCTGCACCCTGAACCGTCCACACATATCTACCAACATTCTCACTTTATTGCAGAGTCACTTCCTGTTGAGAACAGTTCAAGCCGTGAGTAAGGACGTGGGAGTTCCGCGAGTTCTAGAGGCGATGAGTTAGACTTGCAGCAAGACTCGCACTGCGTGTTACTGTATGCACTGCAGAACTCAACTACAGTGCACAAGTCGCCGGTCGTTTCCTGGTACACATTGCAGGATTACGAACCGGCTATGAATGCGCAGAAAGAGAGCAAGCGAATCACACTATGCTTATCACCAATGAACAAGGCAACTAACAAATTAAAGCTCCTAGGCTGTACACAGAACTGTCGAGTCTANAGCTCCTAGGCTGTACACAGAACTGTCGAGTCTAGCCTAGCCGTCAAACTGGCGTAATCTTCGGGTCTCCAGCAGTAATTATGAGTTTTATTCCATACATCCCCTACACAGCACATTATCATTAGAAAGGTTAAGTAATCCCTGACAGCTCAATCAGTTTCATTCAAGATTCGATTCAGTTTTTGGTGACAAGCGTGCAAACTTGCGGAAAGCTTGTGCAAGTTAGCAAGCTTGTTGAATCAAGCTGACTACTGCCCACGTGTGAATATTGCAGCAAGCTTGATTAGGTACACTTGCCTTTGCAAGATGCTAGTATAATTCAAGACATCTGCAGGTGCATTTGTCGCATTCCTGCTCCGCCCTCTTACTGATTCAGCGTTCCTGATCAACTTTTCTTACCGGTCTCCTGTCTTTGTGTACACCTTGACATTGTGTTACTAAGTTATATTTCTCTTTTCATCTTTATCAGTTATTCCCTTTTCATAGTTCTAAAAGGGTTTTTCTTCGTATTTTTTTATTATTGTATAGTATATTTTCAGGTTTTGATAAGTCTCCTAATGTAATTACTTCGTCTTTTGTTAGATGTAATGCTCGAGCTGTTCCCTTATTATCTTCAGCTTTGCTTTCCCCAGTACGACGGAAGACCCTTAAATAGTGAAGTGTTGTGTTACTGTAAATTATTGTATTGTAGTGTTAATTTTCTGTCATTGTTTGCACATGTGAATAAACAGATTGTCAATCAATAAAACCAATAGAGCAATCTGCAAGCTTGCCATTAGCAAGCGTGGGCCAAGCGTGAGAAATCAGCCTTGAACGAATCGTTTGAACCACACACGATACTACAATCTTGCTCGGCAAAATAAATTCAGGCTTACATGCTATCTGGGAATGTTTCTGCATTCGTGCCCTTTGCCTGTCCACCTTCCTACGCACGAAATTTCCGCTCTAGTCGAGTGGCGAACCAGTTCCGCGAACGCTGCTTGGATGCCTTAATTAGGGTTTACTTTACATTATACACGCTCGTGCACTTGTTATTGAACTCTTGTTCCTATATGCTGTTGGATTTTCTCGACTCGCTAAGGTGTTAATTTCTAAACTTCGCCTTCACATAGCCCCCGCAGCTGTGTTGATAGCAGCATTGTGGAATGGCACCGTGTAAAGTGACATTAACGTGTCCACCAGTCTATTATCATGGCTATGTTTTCCCTGTCTGGCGAGCTTTTCATTTTGTTATTTGTTCTGAACTTTCTACTGAGCTGTTCCGACGTTTGTTGCACAATAGATTTCCATGAGTCCTTTGCTGAATATGTCGTCTTATTATGGGTCATATTGTTGTTCGAGCGATCACTACTGAGGGCAGATATACTGACGTTATAACTAAAATAAAAAAGCAAAGCAATATATTCTGATTAATATTTACTTGTATTAAATTAACCTTACATTACTGTTTGTTATTAAAATTATTATTATGTCGCTTTAAATAGATTCCTTTAAAACTTTAAAAATAATATTTGATGTCTTCCGTGTGTTAGCAAGTCGAGAGAGATTATAATAACTATATGCTAAAAGTTGAAGAATGAAAACAGCATTACACCAAAGTTGAAAAATTAAAGAAAACAGACAGTGAAAAATGTATTGTGACATGAAAATTCAGGCTACATGAAATCATTTTCTTGATTGTGATATCTCAACTTATACTAACACGGCTATTATTCCATTACTNCAATTCAGGCTACATGAAATCATTTTCTTGATTGTGATATCTCAACTTATACTAACACGGCTATTATTCCATTACTCTTTAATATTCACACGTGGAAAAAACTGAAAAGTTACCGTTTCCAATAAAGTAACGAACTAATATTCAGAGTGTTTCATAATTCGTATTACACACTTACAGGGTTTGTAGAGTGCACGCAGTAGACTAAGTTTTGATGAGGAACCCATGTCAGGGAAGTTACAGTTTCGGCGCTACATGGATGACCAAAATTAGTAATTCAAATTCCTCCCTGCCTCACCTGGTCCAGTGAGCTCATACCTGCGTGCACTACAAGAGCTGCTCGATGTGGTGGCCATGATCTTCGTCGAACATACTATATCTGCGAAGCATGTTCCCATACACAAGTATAGTGATACCTGGTGCCTCGTGAACCACTTCTGATGCAGCATGTGCAAGTAGATCTTCCTTCAACGCTACAGGTTTACCGTATAAACATTCCTCATGTGGATCAACATGAGGAGCTACACCCAGTGATCAAGCCGGCTGATAACCAGTCCACTCCGACCTACCCACTCCTCCGAATGGTCTCTGGAGATGCTGTCGGATGGCGCGTGGAAAGTGTGCCTGTGCACCGTCATGTTGCAATCACATTTTCTCAACCCTCAAGGTACAACCCTCAAGATATCAGTACTTCTTGAAGTAATGTCAATGTACCCTTTAGAAGGGGTACGGAAGAATATACTGACTAGTCACACGGCCATCGATGATACCTGCTCATACAATGTTGGGAACCGTAGTTAAAATCCGCGGGAATGTGTGGGACGAGGGCTTTCTTCATCTCAAATGCGGCTGTTTCGACAGTTGGAAACAGCTTCCCTGGTGGAATGCGCCACATCGATGGAAAGAACGTACAGCGGAAACTCAGGAATGTCCACACAGCGGCGTAGGAACATCGTAGTCTACAGAAGTTGATAGGTGCATCATGTGACCGTAGGAGTGGTGGGAGCGGGAGTCGGGGGGGAGGGGGCAAGGGTGTAGGGGAGAAAACGGAATATGTTTGCACAGGAAATGCAAGCATCTATGTTCAAATTTTGTAGTTTGGTTTCCATAATCTTAAAGTGAACTCATAATTTTACCCATTGCAGAAAACAAGGTAAAAGATCACAACCCAAACACAATCGCCAGTAAGTCATAATTTCCAATATGAAGATCATGTGTTACAGGAACCGGTCCAATGACGAAATACTGTATTCGTTGCATAGAAAAATAAGTTGTACATTTTCCAATATTGAACAAAAGAGCATATACCTTACCAGGCATGAAAAATATCAACAACAAATTCGAAGGGAACACATGTAAAATATAGCATATAATGGTTTTAGCAGTCCCAGTTGACTAGACCCACGTGTTGAGTCTTAAACACATCAGAAGTTTACACTCCNGCATATAATGGTTTTAGCAGTCCCAGTTGACTAGACCCACGTGTTGAGTCTTAAACACATCAGAAGTTTACACTCCAGATGTTTCATTACTAGCTTGCTTCCTGTCCTGTCAAAACGCCGTAGGCTTTCCTGCCAATAATACCAAGAAACGTGTGCAACGTTCATTGGTTCCGAGTCATGAGCGGGCGTTTTAAAAATACAAGAAAGTAAACTTGTAATATATTCTCTGTTTCTTTATACGTTTAGAATTAAACCTTTTAAAAATTACCCAATTATCCCATTTTTTAAAAAAACATATAATGTGTCTCACGCATTTAATACTTGTATTGACACGTAGCACCCTTTTTTTGATAAAGGAAAATTTTACTTATATTTCATTTATAGATTTAAATATTTAATTTATAATTCACTTAAATAAACACGGGGAGGAAATATGAGTGTTGGTAATACCTAGAAATACATAATTTTTACNGAATTTATAATTCACTTAAATAAACACGGGGAGGAAATATGAGTGTTGGTAATACCTAGAAATACATAATTTTTACGCAATAAATTATTAAAATGATCGCGCATGAATGCGGTGCGCTGTCATTTTTTGTTAAATTTTCTATACCTGGTTAAGCTTTGTTTGCATGAGGCGGAGGAATATGTTGAAAGTAGAACTTTAGCAGGGCTTCAGAAAAGTTTGAAGTAACCGTGAATGGACTGTAAGGTTACTTCGGTATAAAAGTGTGACAGTAAGGTGGGCGAGGGAACAGTGTTTGTTTGTGGCGACTGTACCTTCATAGAACTGGGCCCCCTCCTCCAGGAAGTGATGGTGCCTCATGGTGAGGTCATCTCCTCCAGGTCGGTGCAGCTGAGGTATGAGGTTCAGCCACAGCGACATCTTGTGTCCCCGATAGTGGCTGCGCATCTGCGGGTGCGCTCCTGCCAACACAACATGCGAATATCACCCCGGGCGGCTGCCATCTGCCGTCGGCCGTTACACAATTTACATTTTTAGCATTTCAATTTACGCTTGCTTCTCAACGTGTAGTTTCCTACGGAGCTTAGGCGAATCGCATTTACATGTTAGCACGAAAATACATGTTATTAACCTGATGTGGCCGACTTATGGTGACAACTTAAAAACTGTGTAATATCTGTACCTCTGCCAGAAACAGAAACGGGATTTATAAACACCGTGAGGTATTTACATGCAGAGACGAACATTTCTCAGTATGCCAGTGTCGTCATAACGATGTTGTAGATACATACTCACTTCCGACCTCATGTAAACGTGTCATTCCGGAAAATTAAAAGTAAACTGTCGGTTTTATAAAGAAATACTCCGTATCACTTGAATAAACTATTTATTAGTTTTAAGAAGGAACAATATAATTTCAACAAGGCACATAGCGCCATGACACTCCAACGNTGAATAAACTATTTATTAGTTTTAAGAAGGAACAATATAATTTCAACAAGGCACATAGCGCCATGACACTCCAACGTTAGCTTGATAGCTAATCATTTGTTTACAGTGTTGCCATCTTAAAAATATAACAAACTTATAATATTGCATTGTATATTATATTACAACATAAACAAATAAAATTTTTCTGTAAAACCAAGTAACCGCACAAAGGACCAAAATATTACATGGCAGGAAAATAAACACGAGCACAGCAACAAATAAAAAAAAATCCCGGTCACCAAATCGTGTTACCCACGTCCCGACTGCGGCAGCCAAGTCATCAAATACTAGCAAACTGTTCACAGAGCGTTTACAGACAACAAATAACACGAGGGCCAAACCACCGAGTTTACGGAATTTGNACACGAGGGCCAAACCACCGAGTTTGCGGAATTATCTACCGAATCAACTGCGAAAATTCACCTAATGGCAAGCAAGCCCTCTTGGCTTCACCATTTCAAAATTGTAAAAGGAGCCCGTCTACCTGGAGATATTTCTGCTGTTCGAGGACGAGAAACGCGGGAGAGATAAGGGTGAATCTCCTACGCGTATCGAGTATGCCATCGCCACTAAGAGCAAGGCTTTGAACTGGCATGCAGTCTCGTCGTGCTGATTGTACCCACGGGACATTAAGCGGCGAGCCTATCGTTTTATTGGTGGAAAGTCTGTGGCAAGATTAAAAACAGGACCCGTGTTTATTTTCGTATGTATCTGAGGCGTATATTTTGAGATAGCCGCCATTATCTAAGCTCTAATGATCTGAAATGGTATTTCTAAGATGCGCGACGTTTCGAAACTACTCAATAATCCTTGTCTGAAGTGCGTTCTTTTCCGTGGATAAGAACATTGGACCCACGTTTAACAATTCTGAAGGAATCTTGCACGTGAGACACTTTGCAGCGTTTCTCAAGCACCAGCTAAACGAGATCTTTAAAGCCGAAATCAAGTGGACGTTTTGCCGAGAATCAGTCGGAGGTTAGGTGGAATAATTATATGATTTTTTTGTTGTAAGACGATTTTCATAATGGCGTATAGAGTCAACGTAGCGCTGTAATGTCTTTTCTTAATAAAATAAATTAAATTTAATACTTTGTGAGAAAACGGGAACTTTTAATAAAATAAGTTTTTTAATTTTTAATTGTTAGAAATAGCAAATTACTTGGACTCTNGCCGAGAATCAGTCAGAGGTTAGGTGGAATAATTATATGATTTTTTTGTTGTAAGACGATTTTCATAATGGCGTATGGAGTCAACGTAGCGCTGTAATGTCTTTTCTTAATAAAATAAATTAAATTTAATACTTTATGAGAAAACGGGAACTTTTAATAAAATAAGTTTTTTAATTTTTAATTGTTAGAAATAGCAAATTACTTGGACTCTNATGAGAAAACGGGAACTTTTAATAAAATAAGTTTTTTAATTTTTAATTGTTAGAAATAGCAAATTACTTGGACTCTTTTATGCAGTGGGCACACACAACACATTAATTGCTTATTTTTAATGATTTACGCAACACGAATATCATTTTTATAAAAACGGCAAACTTATTTTCAGTTGTCTGAACTATGACTTTGGGTTTGTTTTGGGTATTGATGATTTCGTATAAAGGACAGAAACTTAAATGTCAAATGTTAACGTCTTCAATGGTTCAAATACCTTAACTTACTGCCTTCAACATTACATGCTGCACATTGCACTGTAGAGGTTTCCTGCATGTCGCAGCTACATGAATAAACAACAACAATAGACATACAGTAACATTTATTGCACGTTTTGCAAACGATTCTTTCGACGCTAGTTGCCAGGGGTATCGTTCCACCTCAAAAACTGAAACATCGTATAATTACAAATTATTGTTTTATGAAACATACACAATTGTCAGTGGAATATCACGTTTTCTGCATTACTTGCTGGCTGGAATTCAACGCTAGTTTAACACATTTAACATTAAAGTTTCGTAAACTTTGTTTTTATCCACAAGTATAGAACTTATGAAATAATCATGGCAGCTTGTTTTCTAAGATTTATTTATTGCATTCAGATGTTAATAGCAGAGAATTTCGCAAAAGTAATGAAGTCAGAAATAGCGTCTGTGGACATATGCTGTGTTCATTTGTGTTCAGGCCCGTAGACGAAGAGGGGAAGGTGAGGACGACGGGGGAGTTCCCCTCCTCCTCAAACACAAAGGACATATTAAAAAAAGAAAGAAATATAGTTGGTCATCAGCAAAATGATACATTAGGTAAATGCTGTTCTCGGCGAACCGAGGCACTTTTGAAAGACCTGCTTGATACCTATTTGTATGCACGTTATGTATTCTTACAGCACAGGTACAGTCAACGTTGCCTCGGGCTTCATCACTTTATAAATGCGTCGGTCAAGTGAAAATTAAAAATTATTAAAAAAGTAAATATTTTATGAATTTTATAATTGGAACACTTGTATGCGTTAAATAAAACACAAAGCACGATTAATAATTTCAGCATACACAAACGTTTATCTAACACTTTTAATTCAACGTTGACATGTGGAAACACTTTCTCTCCAATGCTACCAACTTTATTGGGCGCATGACACTCATTGCGCCCGTTAAAATATATGCCGGCAGGGGAGTGACTTTTATGTAAGGTAGATTTCGAAATTTCTCACTTTATCGCGAACAGCCTTAATGTATAAAAAATACAAATAAACAAACGAGAAATTCAGTAAAGGATTCTAACAAACTAAACCAAACGAAAACAAGACAGGAAACAAACGAACGAGCAATAAAGACCAGACAATAAATACATTTGTAGACTACCCAGAGAAGATAACATAGACGAGACTTATGCTCAAAACCTAACAATACAACGAAGACCTCGCAGAAGAACACACACAGTTTTCTTAACGAAGGAGTGAAGTTTCTATAACTGGCTTATGTTCCCATTTTCAGATCAACTGTCTTAGCCGACTTGGTTTGCTATCGTGTTTGTTGCTAATGTCATTCTCTGTGTTTTCCCTGGCGACATAGTTGTGCAATAGCATATGTACGATATAATTTTAATTGNGTTGCTAATGTCATTCTCTGTGTTTTCCCTGGCGACATAGTTGTGCAATAGCATATGTACGATATAATTTTAATTGCATATATACACTGAAGAGCCAAAAAAACTGGTACACCTGCATGCTATTGTGTAGGACCCCGCGAGCACGCAGAAAGAAGTGCCACAAGACGACGTGGCATGGACTCGACTAATGTCTGAAGGTTGCAGGAGGCATTGAAATCTGCGCCAATTTGAGAACGGGTTGCACGTCTGTCACGTTTAATGATTCTCGTCAGTCGTCGTTCGTCCCGTTCGTTCACGATCTTTTTCCGGCCGCAGCGATGTCGAAGATGTGATGTTTTACCGGATAACCGATATTCACGGTACACTCGTGAAGTGGTCGTACGCGAAAATCCAAATTTTATCGCTACCTCGGAGATGCTATGTCCCATCTCTCGTGCGCCGACTATAACACCACGTTCAAACTCACTTAAATCTTGATAACCTGCCATTGTAGCAGCGGTAACCGATTTAGCTGCCGACCGCATCGCGTTACTCTGATTGGTTCCATGCCTCTGTTATTTGCGTACGCACGCCTATACTAGTTTTTTTGGCTCTTCAGTGTATATATATATATATATATATTTATATATACACACACATACAGTTTGTGGAAACTCTGATTTGTATAGTTGTTAGTTATGATCAGCATTATAAATACTTCTATCAGAGCTGTGAGCAATAAAGTGTTGAATGTAATAACGGTATACTAATGAGTGAGTTTGAAAAGAATTGAATAGAATAGTGAACATTATTAGACCTTTTCTACATAATGTTTGTACAGTTGGACCAAAATAGTTTTACATAATACGAACGCATATAATAAACGATATAATATATCTATCATCGTCAAGACATCATAAACTCTAACTAATTAATGGAAACTTTCATAAAAACACAAAATCATATTAAATTACTAACATGAGTGTTTAAAAATAAATACACATATAAAATATTTTAATAAAACTATTAAGCTTAAAAACGTTAAAATTTAAAAAAACATAGAATTTTCGAACCTGTTCTGTTGTATAGGAATTTTACCTACTCTGACGTATTGGAGAATACTTTGCAAAGCAAAAACTTAAGAATGTATTACGAACAGTCAGCAGAAAGCCAGACTAGTTTTAATGTTTGTTTACAAAATATTTATAACAATTCAAACATATTAATTATTTGGTTGGTGGCATCATGTCTTATGAACATTTGTAGTTACATATTCTAAACATAATAATTATAATCATTGTTTTATCACTACATATATATGTTAAAAACAACAATGAAATATGTGGAAAAATAATTACAGATTTTATAGTGTATAGGAAAACCATTTATGTTTAAATTGACATAGCTATTGGCAATGACTTGTTGACATTGATCTGTACACCTAAATGACAGTGAAGTGTTAGCTACATGTTAGTGATATTTACATGTATATAGTTGTAGATGTTAATATATACGTTTAGTTAAAATAATATTGATAGGACAAACATTACATTTTATGCACTCTGATTTAAATAATTAAGTGATACGAAAACGTATGTCACTCGATTTGAGGGAAAAAAAGTGTGTGTGTGTGTCGATAATAAACAACTACAGTGAGCATTAAAAAGATTCACCCGAATTCACAATGATGTATACTTCAAATCAAGGAATATAGAACAATACGGCAAAGAGTGTACTATATGTATAAACACGTCGTTTTACTTAAACAATTGCCACAAATGCTCAGTATGTCTCCCTGCAGACGCGCTGCATACAACTATACGATTGTCCCGTCCCACACGGGAGCTAGTATGTCTGGTGTCGCTGCAGTCTCTGCTGGTGTTAGGCGGGTTCCAAGTTCACCCACTGTTTGCGCGAGGGACAAACAATAAACAAACAAAGTCTCTTACATACGTTAAAAAGAAAAAAGTGCAGACAGTGAGATTGGGTGACCTTGGTGGCCAGGGTGTGATGCTAAACCAGCAGGTCCTTGACGTTCAATATACTCATGTTGGATAAATTATATATTTTATTTCTGACTAGTGAAAAAAAATATTTTCATTGTGATAATCTATACATATTATAAAACTCAACGTCTCTCTGTCTTGTCACTCGAGAACCACTTATCCGATTTATATGTGTTTTTTTAAATTCATAGCTATGTTCTCTGGCCACGTTTTAGTATATATTTTGTTACGTAAACTAACATAAGGAATAAGCAGTGACGATAATAGTGAATCAAGTCGGAAAAAAGTTTGCCGCCAACAATACGCTGTCCAAACACTTAAAGATGTAACAATATCATATAGTAAAGAATAGATAGTGTAGAATATAAAGACCTAAAAAAAACTTCAAGGTAGCATATATTTATCTATAACAGAGAAATAATAATAAGCGTTTTTAATATTTAATTTCTCAATATATATGTTTAAATTTAAAAGTATTTGTTTAATGTTTATTTATTTTATAATTAACAGTAAGTAAAATTCAACTTTATTTAAAAATAAGCCTAAACATAATTTTGTAGTCTACGTGAGCGGAGCCGTGGGCACAGCTAGTTACTAATACATTATTGTATTTGTACGTAAAATAGTTTGAGAAAATAAATATAAATGAATGTTTAATTTTTATGTTTATAATTTAGATAATCTTTTACGTTTCTGGTTAATAAGCTTGTAATGTTCTCAATCAACTGATAAGTATTAACTTTATAATCAACTTATTGCCACATAATTTCACTGCAGTATCACAAATATAAATGTTTCGATAATCAGTTCTAAAACTTTTTTTAGAATCGGTTTATTTATACGAAATGTTTATAGTATTTTTTGTTTTGGTATATTTTATAAGTTCTTATACATATTCTTTAAACTTGTTCAGTTTTTCACTGAATACTTTTGTTTCTTGACCAGGTTACCCTAGCCTCCAAATAACAATGTTTCTCATATTTTTCTGTGTTCACTGGAGAATATTCTACAATACTTAGTGCATCAGGTACTAACAACTATTATAATATTAATTTTTTTTTTATTTGATTGCTTTTTTATTACCCAAATTGTCCAGGTCATGCCAGAAGGTATTTCTATTTTCTTTCAAATCAGCTGGAAGAAAACTTTTATATATTGTATACCTTTCAATGAACAACTGAACTAGAGAAATTTGTTTATCTGTGTTGTTCCTGTAGCTTATTAATTAATTTACTTCACAGTTTAAAATATTTTTCTGTGAAATTATATGAAATAAAACTACAAATGACTTAACATGTCATAAATGTTTAGAAAGTTTTTAGGAGTAAACTTTAATCCCCTTCACATCTAATTATGTGTTATAAAAAAACTATAATGACAGTGTAGATTATAATTTGGTATTCCTGTAAGTAATGGCTTTTTTCAAAAATGCTTGGGTATGTGAAAACTTAAAAATAATTAAATGTAATTAAGCAGAATTTTTCCCTCAAAATAACCGAATGAATGTATATTACAATATATTGCCTTTTGAAATTCCTATCTTTGAAATATCTAAACATCGTTGAATTGAGGAGCTGGGTGCAAGAGGGGCCTTGTCCTGAAATCCCCCTTTTTGAGTAAAACGTGTATTTTGATTCCTCTAGCCTCCACTAGTACTCATCTAAAAATTTTGTTGAAGAACTAAAAATAAAGGCTGTTTTTGCACAGAAAAAAACAAAGTTCTTACTTTCAAGCTGTAAAATATGTTTGGGTTGTTTGATGTGTGAAGTTGTTGTGTACTGTCTTTTAATGTGTGAAGTTGTTGTGTACTGTCTTTTAATGTGTGAAGTTGTTGTGTACTGTCTTTTAATGTGTGAAGTTGTTGTGTACTGTCTTTTAATGTGTGAAGTTGTTGTGTACTGTCTTTTAATGTGTGAAGTTGTTGTGTACTGTCTTTTAATGTGTGAAGTTGTTGTGTACTGTCTTTTAATGTGTGAAGTTGTTGTGTACTGTCTTTTAATGTGTGAAGTTGTTGTGTACTGTCTTTTAATGTGTGAAGTTGTTGTGTACTGTCTTTTAATGTGTGAAGTTGTTGTGTACTGTCTTTTAATGGGCAACTAAAGATGTAAAAACGTCATGAAATGACATTGGTGATTGTACTAACAATGGAGAAGAAGAAAAAAGGAACAACAATATAGGAAAGCGTAAATTACGTTATAAGTGTAGATAGGAAAGAATAAAGAAGAAATTGTGTTTAAACGAAGGACTGTGCCACAGATCATCGAGTGGGAAAACAGAGCATTCGAAAATATGTCATGCTATTGATAAGTGTTTCTCTATATTACGCTACAAAACAATTGACGTCGCTGAGTAACAAAAAAATTTCAAGTTCTCTGGTCGGTTGACGACAACGAAAAGCAGGACATTATCATAGCAAGTAACCTGGTGTCTATTGCTCCAAAGCAGTAAACAATATCTACAGTATACAAAAACATGCAAGCTAAGAGGCATTTTTTAATTTTCATGTAATTGGACCAATACTTGTAAAATTTAATATTATTTTTCATGTAGATGAACCAATTAAAATAGAAAACATTTAATTGCTTTACAAAGAAATTAAAACAATTTTTCTATAATATTTTTAGTTAAAAATATATCTTGACGAAGGTAAAGGTGAAGGTGAAGGTGAAGGTGAAGGTGNATTTTTCTATAATATTTTTAGTTAAAAATATATCTTGACGAAGGTAAAGGTGAAGGTGAAGGTGAAGGTGAAGGTGACATGTGCTGCAGTCCGTGACGTACCCAGTTCCATGTAGAGCTGGTTGATGGAGTCGTACGTGTCCCAGAAAGGCGGGACTATGTTAGCGAACACTTGCTCGTCCCTCGAGTCTACGTGGCCTTCCGAACGACTGTTCGGGTCGCTGCAACAAACAACACATCTCTTACAACACTGCCGGCCGTACTGCAGGCCCAGCACTCAGCCCCGTCTCTAACATTTACTGTTCTCCTCAGTTTGTATCAGTTCGCAATATACTACACTTACATTTACATTGGTCTACTGGATTTATTCATATGTCNGTTCTCCTCAGTTTGTATCAGTTCGCAATATACTACACTTACATTTACATTGGTCTACTGGATTTATTCATATGTCGATGTTGCTGTTATGCCAATTGTTACTCTAACGAGCGTAATTCATAATAAATAAACTTGTCTTGCGGTTAATTAAAGCATCACACTCTCAATACAGAGTGAGCATAAAAGAATACCCCAACATTCAAGGTCTATAATATCAAAAAACCAACAACCTACAATCTTAATTTACCAATAAAATGAACCGTGGAACCGTGAAGTTCGTTTACCCTGCGTTCATAAATGTTCAATGTGACCACCATGAGCGGTCCGAACGACATCTACGTGATAATCAAACTCGTTCCACGCTCTTGTCAGAATGTCTCATCAATTTCAACCGCAATTTGTATGCTGACAGTATCTATGAAAATCGCCAAAACTTGGTAATTCATAGCAATTTTTTTTTATGCCATTTACGAAGATCGTCACATGGAAAAATTTAAGTTTTAGACCATATCTCGAAAACCAATTGACCTGTTTCAACCAAATTTTACAAAGATAAGATTGTCTTTGAAATTAAATAGTTCAACAAAATTAAACCAAACGTTGTATGTTGGCAGTATATATTAGCAGCATCGTAACCATAATCTCTTTTTAAGCCCTTTCATTCGATATTGCAAAATGAGAAATTTTTATGGCCTATCTCAGGAACCAACCAACAGACCCCCTCCCCTTCCACCCCAATTCTTCACACAAATTGCACTACGGTAGACGTGCGGCCAAGTGTATGGAAGTAGACGGAAAAATTTTGAACACATCTCGTGGGCTTGTTAGACGCAATTGTGATGCCCAACTATAAACACTATGGTCTGATAAAACATCACTGTATTTCCTCTGAAAGGGTTATTATTTTATTCGTCAATTGTCATATGTTTCGGATTACTATGTAAATATTGGGAATAGGACCCACATACACAGAGGTGACAAAAGTCATGGGATAGCAATATGCAAATATACAGATGGCAGTTTAACGCATACAAAGTGTATAAATAGGCAGTGCATTGGTTGGGCTTTAATTTGTAGTCAAGTGATTCATGTGAAAAGGTTTCTGACGTGATTATGTCCCCACGACGGGAATTAACAGACTTTGCACGCGGAATGGTAGTTGGAGCTAGATGCATGGTACATTCCATTTCAGAAATGGTTAGGGATTTCAACATTCCGAGATCCACAGTGTCAAGAGTGTACCGAGAATACCTAATTTCAGGCATAATCTCCCACCATGGACAACGCAGTGGCCAACCGCCTGCACTTAATGACCGAAACCAACGACGTGTGTGCAGAATGGCCATTGTTAACAGACGAGCAACACTGCGTGAAATAACCGCAGGAATCAATGTGGGACGTACGACGGACGTGTCCGTTAGGACAAAGATAACACGGTCGAAGCTGTGCTTTTATTTGTTAACGGGGCGCTCTTAGCCATTCGGCCCTGCCACTCCCCGGTCTCCCAGTAGGCGGGGAAGAGGGATCACGCCCTCTCAACGCAGACATGACCAGCGCTTACCATTATTGATCAAACCCGTACCTCCGACCTGCTCATCAGGCCACACCGAGNGACCACTTGCAGCCATTCATGGACTTAATGTACCCAAACAACGATGGATTTTTTATGGATGACAATGTGCCATGTCACCGGGCCACAACTGTTCACGATTGGTTTGAAGAACATTCTGGACAATTCCAGCGATTGATTTGGCCACCAAGATCGCCCGACATGAATCCCATCGAATATATATGGGGCATAATAGAGAAGTCATTTCGTGCACAAACTCCTGCATCGGCAACACTTTCGCAATTATGGACGTCTATAGAGGCAGCATGGCTCAATATTTCTGCCGGGGACTTCCAACGACTTGTTGAGTCCATGCCACGTCGAGTTGCTGAACTTCGCCGGGCAAAAGGAGGTCCAACACGATATTAGGAGGTATCCCATGACTTTCGTCGCCTCAGTGTATATATGACAATTTTCACTCCAAATGATGTAAGAAATAAGCCATGCGAGTGGCGGCAAACTCCTCGTGAAACACCTGTATATATCCTCATCTATACATATTATAAATTTCAACGTCTTTCTTTCTTTCTGTCTNAACTCCTCGTGAAACACCTATATATATCCTCATCTATACATATTATAAATTTCAACGTCTTTCTTTCTTTCTGTCTGTTAGTGCGCTTATTACTCGAGAATCACTTATGTGATTTACGTGTTTTTTTATTCATAGATATGTTCTGTGTCCAGGTTTTAGTATATATTTTGTTACGTAAAGTAACATAAGGAATCAGCAGTGACGATAATAGTGAATCAAGTCGGAAAAACGTTTGCCGCCAGCGCGCTCTCTTGCAATACGCTGTCTAAACCATTAAAGATGGAACAATTTCATGTAGTAAAGAATTGTGTACAATAAAAAGACCTAAAAAAACTCCGCGGTAGCATATATCTTCCTATAACAGAGTAATACTAATAAGCATTTTTAACATTTAATTTCTCAATAAGTAAATACGTAAAATTAAAGCTGTTGTTTCCCCACTAAAAATTTAATATTTATCAAAGAAAATTTTTTTTATTAGAACTGTTTAGCGAAAAAAACCTAAACAATAATTGTGTAGTCCACGCGAGTGGAGCCGCGGGCACACCTTGTATGTAATATTATGACAATTTATTATGTAAGCTGTCTTGGAGAAAACTTTCTGTTAAAATGAAGACAGCGTTCGACTTGAAGACACTAAAGATCGTGTCATTTTACAGTAAACAAGGACAAAAATGGCATACGTTGTGCATAAACATATTAATATAATTACAGTTTTAAAGTTTTTCGTACCCAACACACAATAAAATCTATTTGATAAAAATTATACATATAAATCACACATAAAAAAACGAGTTGTGTTGAGAGAGATTTTAGCGACTCTTAAGAACGAGGTCTTTAGAGCCTATGAAGGTGAAATGAGATGAGAATGCAAGGGCGGGGAAATGGGAGATCCCCGAGAAAACCCGTCGACCAACGGCTTCGTCCGGCACGATTCCCAAAGGAGAGGATCCGGAGTGACCCGGCCGGGGATATAACCTGGTTCGCCTTGGTGGGAGGCGAGCAGTCTAACCGCTCAGCCACCATGGCTCTTTGAAAAAAAAACAAGAGTTAACTCTTTCAAGATGACTATGTTAATTTCAATGAGATAAAATTAAATATTTTTTTTTAATTGGTGAATATAAGAAATATTAACATATGCCCATTAATGAAGTTTTTAAGTATTACTTGTTTGATACATATCTCAAAATTAATCAAGCAGTATCTTTGTGCTTCTCATGTTTAATTTAGTTTATAAAAGATTTTGCATAATTTATTTCATTTTGTTTTAATAACAGGAATGGTGTAGTTCTGACGTGTAATATTTGTTCTCGAAAGAAAGGAAGAAGGAGGATTTATTTCAAATTAAAAAAGCGGCATAGCACGTTATGCCTAATAGTTAATATTATAGTTGTTGCAAATCATAAAGCAAAATAGTTTTTTTTAGATAATGATTGGTTAAAAATGGAAGATTGTGGATGGTTCCTCGACGGGGATGCTGGCACGCGGAGAGACAGCACGTGTGAAATGGCGTGTTCTTCGCAGGCAGTTGACACTCGGCCAAGTGCGGGGATCGATGCACGTCTCCTGCAGCGAAGTGTGGGCCCGGGTCAGGCAGCGTGGAGCGAGGCACGAGCCGTGGGCTGGTCCTCTCTAGGACGAGCAGTGTGCAGTTGGACGCTCACGTACTGCGAGAGCTCTCCCAGCGGGCAGTCCTGCACTACGTGCGACGAAGGCGAGGCAGACACGTTCGTCGTCTTCAGCGCATGTCACCCATCACCGACTCGCCCGCCGCCCGTACAAGTGTCAAAGTCACGTGGCCCCTAGTGGTTATCACCCTTTTGCACGAAACGATTCTCTGACTTCTGACTTAGAGTTTCATTAAAACCAAGTTGGAGAAAGTGTACAAACCTCTCAATGAGTTTACTTATATAGTATTCTAACCGCACATCCCATTCTCGTTGTTTTTATAGTCATATTGACAGAAAACCAGGCCAGTGATGGAACACTGATGTCAGCTACTGCGCAGCTCGTATGCGCACTTCATGACATTTCTCCCAGTGGCCGATGGTCAAGCTTTATCTCGGACTGCCGACTGCCTGACTGCAAGCTGCCAGGAGTAAGTCGTATCTCGGCACTCTTGCAAGGTATTGCCATTAGTATATTCGCGATATAAGAATAGTAAAAATGCAAACATAACTATTTATCTACATAGTTATTGGTGATATTTTTAGTGAGGAAATGAAATATTTTGAATTTATTAGTTCAACATTACTGTGAAATAAAACAAAGTTTATAATAAAATGTTTCTATTCCGTTTACTGAAATTATGCTATAATTCATTACATTATAATGTAGAAAAAGTACAGTGTAAATGTATTTCCCACATTTTACGTTTCTGAATATTTACATCCACTATAAGACAGTAAAATATCTGCTTCTCTCCCAGTATTCAGTTCTACAATTAAAATAATATTGCCATTTTTTAAATAATACAATTATAATTATAACATTCATTTGACAAATGCTAGATGCTAACTGCTGACTACGCAACAGTGAAGTACGGACTGCGAAATGCTGACTACGGATTGCGAACTGTTGACTACGGACTGTGAACTACCAACTACGTTCGGCGAACTTCCAACTACGGACTGGGAATTACCGACTACGGACTGCGAACTTCCGACTACGGACTGCATACTGCCAACTACGGACTGCGAACTGCTGACTTCGGACTGCGAACTGCCGACTACGGACAGCAACTTCCGACTACGAACTGCTAACTGCTACTACGGACTGGGAATTGCCGACTACGGACTGCGAACTTCCAACTACGTTCGGCGAACTTCCAACTACGGACTGGGAATTACCGACTACGGACTGCGAACTTCCGACTACGGACTGCATACTGCCAACTACGGACTGCGAACTGCTGACTTCGGACAGCGATCTGCCGACTACGGACAGCAACTTCCGACTACGAACTGCTAACTGCTACTACGGACTGGGAATTGCCGACTACGGACTGCGAACTTCCAACTACGGACTGCGAAATGCCGACAACGGACTGCGAACTTCCGACTACGGACTGCATACTGCCAAATACGGACTGCGAACTGCTGACTTCGGACTGCGAACTGCCGACTACGGACAGCAACTTCCGACTACGAACTGCTAACTGCTACTACGGACTGGGAATTGCCGACTACGGACTGCGAACTTCCAACTACGGACTGCTAACTGCTACTACGGACTGGGAATTGCCGACTACGGACTGCTAACTTCCGACTACGGACTGCGTACTGCCGACTACGGACTGCGAACTTCCGTCAACGGACTGCGAACTTCCGACTACGGACAGCGAACTTACAACTACGGACTGGGAATTGCCGACAATGGACTGCAAACTTCCAACTACGGACTACAAACTTCCAACTACGGACTGTGAACTTTCGTCTACGGACTGCGAACTTTTGTCTACGGACTACGAAGTGACGACTACGGACAGCGAACTGCCAACTGCTCATTCTGGATAGCGTTTTACAGATTCTGCGCTTCTAGTTCCCAAATGGTTTCCCGAAATCACTCTAGGAGAATGCTGTGATAATTCCTTAACAAAGGCCATGGTCGATTCCTTCCCATTTCTTCCCCAATCCCTATTCCCTGTGCAATTTGCCCCGTCTCTATATACCTCGCTGTCAACGAGATGTTAAGCCCAACTACCTACCTACCTACCTTATTGCCCCCATGAAAATTCTACGAAACTGCGTGCCATGTATTGATACTTTCGGAATTTATGTGTGAACAGGCGATAGTGTCACTTAAATTACCACGGTCCCAATTCTGTAACTACAACTAGTTTACGGGCACCTACTGCAGGTGTCGTTAATATAACTACAGCCATAAAGTATGTTTAAACCTTAGTTGTCTATAGTCTGCTCATGACATATTCACACTTTTTGAATCACACTTTGAGAACTCGTTGCAGACATTACATGTTGGGCTGTTTCTTAAATAAATCATGTATTAAATGCGTTTCTTTCTTCCTTTAATATTAACATACCTTCTTCTTTGGTAAAATAAAATTGTAACGGTTTCGTTTATAAATTAATGTTTATTTCATAACGAGTTTTGTGTAGAGAGGAAATGGTTAGTAAGAAATATTCATTAAGTAAAACACTATTTGAGTTTTAAAAATACTATTTGTATAGTCAAACTTTGTTACTGGCAAGTAGGTTGTCTGGGCGTATCGTTTCATCGACAGGGCGGTTATCAAAGACGTAGCACGTTGCCGAGAGAACCAAGAACGGGTAAAGAATCTGCTATGGCCTGTGAAGAAGGATCCGTCCTTACATTCGCACTAAGCTAATTCCGGAAAACTATGGAAAACCGAAATCAGGATGACCGACCGGGAATCGAACTCAGGTCATCCAGAATGAGAGTCTGGTGTGTGACGACTGCGACTCCTCACTCGGTCGTTTATTGGCTGTTATTTAGATTGCGAAGTAGCATTTATATGCATGGAAAACAATGATATTTCATTGTCCGAAAAACCAGCTGTGCGTTGGCTTCTCCTTGGCTGTCTTTTGTTATTCACGCTTTGTTTACGTACTGCAGAAGGATATCCTGAGCAGCCCGAAAGGAGAACTTCATCAAAGGCCCAGAAAATCTGAAACTAACCTTACAAGCCCATATATGTGGTATATTCAAATATTACTTTATTTCATTCTGAAATTTTTACTCGGCTGACGAATCACAAATTTTCGTGTATTACAGAGGCCCTATTGTAACGGTTATCTATTCTTTACCGAAAAAGCAGCTCTACACTGTATTTATATTATATAACTGTTCCCGTATAAAACATATAAACTGATTTCCTAGTTTCTACCAAGTGCTTTAAGAATTTTAACGTCACTCTTTGAATGTCACAGGATGGCGCCACTGAGCACGTGGTTGTTTTGCAGCCACCTTAGATCTCAACTTCAACAAAAAATAATATACATAATATAAAACATTTTCCAAGCACTTCTCTTTTGTAGGAATATGAGAGGACCGGGTGCCGTGAGCCATTGCCATATTGGCAGTTTAATATTCGAAAGGGCAAATGTGGCATTTACTTGTCCAAAACAATTAAATTATAAAGTTTTGTAGTGGAAAAAATAAATATAGAACAAAAAACAATAACTAGAAATTCCTAAAGCTCGATTCGCAAGTATGCTTAAGATATAATAGTGTTTACCACACCAACTTCCTGAAATGTATTAAAACACAAATTCCTCCAGAAAATTCATTAGACGTAAATCTGTGGTTCTCTGCTCCCAAGAACGCGAGTGAAGCGAGAGCGAAGGGCCTAATATATTAACCTGCTTCACGTGAAGAAGATTGTTCGTGGAGTTACCTGCTTCATGTGAAGCACGTTAGTGCAGGCGTATCTCCGTGTTAACTGTCGCTAGCGCCCTAGAGTGGTGCAGACTTGAGCCTAGTCAGCTTTCTGGAGCTGTTGACGTTTGGTGCAATTCGAGGATGAGTCTGAACTTGGTGTTATTAAGTAACAGACGAGCAAACGCAAACACAAACACACAAATTTCTCAAAAAAAAAAAATGGAAATCAAATTTCTACTAATGTCTTCCAATAAATAATTAATGAGCAATAGCAATTTTCGATAATGAAATGCTGTCGATACAATGAGTTTGTTGTCGATGCCATGCAAATGGGGTCTTCTGGCAATGTACATTAAGTAATTATATGGTATCTGCAGCCTACTGAAGTGATATAGACTATATATATATATGAAAGTATGTTTGGATGTTTGTTTGTCCCTATTTCACGTCGCAACGGACCGACGTGATTTTTTGCACAGAGATACTTGGAGAACCGGGAAGTGACAAAGGCTACTTATTATCCCGAAAAAAATATCTCATTCCCTCAAAAATTTTTTTTTGTGTAATTAGTGCTTGGGGTACAATACTGCGTCAATGCTCGATATATCGATATGGAAAATAACTTATCGATTGACACGTAACTGAAAAATATATCGGTCCTTGCTATATATAGCCTAACTGTTATATAAATACGAAAGTGTGTTTGTTTGTTTGTCCTTCTTCCACGTCGCAACGGAGCAACGGATCGACGGAAATTTTTGCACAGAGATAGTTGGAGGGCCGGGAAGTGACATAGGCTACTTTTTACTCCTAGTAAATTTCTCATTCCGTTGGGGAAATATTGCTTAAGGAAAAAGTATACAAACGCAATAACAATGCAAAGTCGCAGCCTAGCAACAGATCGACGTAATTTCTTGCACAGAAATAGTTGTACGGCTGAAAGTTGATATTGGCTACTATTTATCGCGAGAAAATATCTCAAGAAATTTACTTTCGCGAGTCGGCTTACCGTATGCGGACGTGGAGAGCAATTGTGGAAGTGGATGGAAGCGGCGTGTGAAGGAGGGGGGAAACCGTATTTAAAAAAACCTAAACAATAATCAACACTGCCAAATATAAATTGCCAATATGATAAAAATAAACCTAACCAGATACCCTTAATATTTCTCATCTTCATGCACATTTTCAACGTACGTTACACTCTCGAGATTGTTTGCAGAATAAACCTCAATACGGTAGCCATTTTCGCTCCTCTGCTGTACGTAATGATATTTTAACAGATGGAATTAAATAAAGATATTATTGACTAATCTGAAAGATAGTCACGAAGGTTTTTTGAAATTTTAGATTATGATTCCGCATCGTAAAGATAATTACGCGGAATTTCTTTGAATTAGCTCCGTGCTTAGTAATCTACTGTAACAAACTTGGTGAGAGTAATTCTTAATTCAATACTCGCTTTCATGCGAGTAGCGTCTCAGTTATAAACACATTTGCTCTAGTCCAGACTCAAACCAGCAACCTCCGGTGTTGTAGTCCAGCGTTGTCATCGAGGCGAGATTGTAATACAACACATATTTCCTCCTAGGGCATGTTTTCAATCACGTCACATTCTTAGTAAAGATGACAATCTAGAGCTTCAGGTGTTTCACTCAGCCCACCATATACATATTTCATTCAAGGGTAATTTTATTATGAAATATTAGTGCATTCTAATAAAATAATACCTGTTTTTATTAGACATGCAGTCACTTAATTTTCAAATGCATTCTCCAAAAATCAGTCATACCTGAAGGATTCATCACATATTTGTGTTATAAAAATTGCAATAAAATAGTTCCATTTGCCTGATTTCTGAGTGTGTGTACTTCAAACAAGACGGACTGCGTTTTTAAAATAACGCAAAGATAAGTTCTAACTTTTAGGTCATTATTACAAGAACTGTAACGTAATTAGCCTTGAGGCAAATATGTTATTGCGGGTTGCGTAATGCGCCTGGAACGCTAGAATGGCCTCCTAACTGAACCAACAAAGTTAAATTAGTTTTCCGTCTGAGCTACACAGGGAATGAGATTGTATGCCTTCACGTAATCGATGAAACGTCTTGCGTGAGATCCGGAGGTACAGTCAGTGACTTGTAATAATATTAAGTCTTTGTTGTTTGCTTCACAATGTCTGACACATAAATTATAAATACACTTTGAATTTAGCGCAGTGTTCGATGATTTTGCACATTATTAAATTCAATAACTTTTCCCTACGCTGTTTAAATTTCACGCTTACCTTTCTTTTTATCCGGAAATATGGAGATGTTGAGCGTAATCTGATGACAAGAATCAGTTTACTGATTCCTATTCTAAAATTTCTTCAGTTACATAAATATCACTCGATTTAAATTAATACTCTAATGCATCAATTCACTAGCAACATGAAACATCTTATTACTGACTGTCCATTGAATTAGTTAGAACAGATACGGAATGTTGAGATAAATTGGAACTAACAGCAAATATATTCTTAACATCNAATTAATACTCTAATGCATCAATTCACTAGCAACATGAAACATCTTATTACTGACTGTCCATTGAATTAGTTAGAACAGATACGGAATGTTGAGATAAATTGGAACTAACAGCAAATATATTCTTAACATCTGATAACATAAAAGGCAATCAGTCTTGAGCCACTCTTGGGAAGGAGGTGCACTTTCAGAGAGAAACCTGTGTCCGTTTAAGCAAATAAACTTGCGATTATGCGGACCTATTTTTTTAGTTAATTTTTTTCGTAGAATTTTGATTACGAGTGAACGGATTTTTGCCATTTTCTTTATTTATTTTTGAATACAGACTCTACTTATTAATCAGTGAGAATTTCACTGTTTATTACAGTTAAAATTATCTGGTTGATCAACAGTCATTTCAGTGAATTAATCTGTTGAATTAGTGAAATAATGCCAGTTTTGCTTTACTTATTTCAGTGCCATTTTCCACAGATTCATCAACTGTTTTATTGACTGTTTTTCAGTGATTTTTTTTTTACAGATGGATCAGTTATACAACGTGTGTCAAATGACAGTTAAACGACAGTTATCAAATTAAACAACGCATGAACTACTAAAACCGATAAAAAAATACACTATAAAATATGAGTTTCTTCTTTCACAACACAATTTTTAACATTCAGCCTTTAGTTCCGTTTTACGTCTTCCATTTGTTTTTCACGTGAACACAATAGCACTCGGTTTGAAGATTAAAACTGCGTTAAATGTGTTCTCATGAGTGCTTGAGGTTTTGACGCTCCCAACATTACCAACTGTAAAAAAGTACAATACGTTTATTTCCACCTTCACTGCCAACGTCAGTGGCTCGGCTGGAGCTCTACCCTCTTAGTTCAGGGGCAGAGTGGTCGGTGGGTCGGGGTTCGCGTCCCGGTTCCTACGCCCCAGATTCACAGTTCGCATGTCACGCACATGCGTACTGCGAATTCGTCATCGAGTCGCTCTACTTGAGCTCCTCGCACGGCTGAACACACTCGCACAGTCAAACGTCACACCCGCTATGTCCAACGGCAGATTGCATCGGTCAATAAGTCAACATTCTATAATTAAAAAAACAAGTTGGTGAGGTAATGCTTTAAAAGCAGGGTGTGACTGGCTTGGGTTCAATCCTGCCTACATGCAAACATTTTTTACTTTCTTTTTAATGGCGGTAAATTGCGCGATGCAAATTGTGACTATTAAAAAATATGTTTATTTCTTGTAATGATTTGGATAGAATTCAATAAAATCATTTAATTTCCTGCACTCGTTCAGTTAGTGAAATTGTTTCACTGAAACCATGAGTTTTATTCTAAGTGGAGCAATTTTGACTGATTCTAAGAGTTGAATTCCACTGCGAATCAGTGGTTTTCAACTAATTCGAGTTAAGAGTGTAACATTTAAGTGGAATTTTTATTATCGTTGGGGATGATATAATGTTTGTAATTCTGCGACAGTGCACCAGTGAGAGTGCGACAAACGTGACGAGCCAATCAGAGGCNAGGATGATATAATGTTTGTAATTCTGCGACAGTGCACCAGTGAGAGTGCGACAAACGTGACGAGCCAATCAGAGGCAAGCTAGAAGACCATGGGGAAGCCTCATAGTGCGACAGTTTTTTTTTCTAACGCATCTGCGATGGTCGCATGTGACAAGGAGAAGATTGAAAATAGGCGTATATTTGTAAACAGAACAGATGTGCACATAATGCACGTATGCATGTTATTACATAGCGTATTATTATAAAAGTTAAGGAACTATAGGACACATGGTAAAATATATATTTAAGCCATTTCTCGTATACCAATAAACCTTTTTTCACCTAATTTTACACACAATTAGTGGCATGGTAGTCCAAGTGTACTTACGTGTTTTAGGTGGGCCAGACTTTTCTAAAATGCGTTCATATAAATAATTTTGATTAGTATGTTAAATCTGTTAAACCATTCAACAACATTCATCATAATTTTGTATGCTAACGGTATTTATTATAATCAACATTTATGCATTCAGAGATCTTCTTTTCCCGCCTTTTTGTAAGAGAGTGCCAGGTGAGAAACTGGAACTTTTATGCGATATTTATGGAACCATTAAATTAATATACACAAATACCGCATACCAGGAACTATACAGAAGGCCATTAAAACNTGCGATATTTATGGAACCATTAAATTAATATACACAAATACCGCATACCAGGAACTATACAGAAGGCCATTAAAACGTATATGATTTAAGTGGGCCAGACACTTATTTTTTTTTCAAAATTATGGCTACATAAATCATTTAGATAAGTTTGTCATTTAAATTACACAATTTAACGAAATTTAACCAAACAGTGTATGCTGGCAGTGTCTGTTAGAAGTCTTACATGGTGAAAGTGGCTCAGACAATACGACGGCCTCGTAGATATCTGAGGTTAATAACCCCCAACTACCAAACATTGCATCTAATGTCGATGCTCCGAATCCTATCTCCATAATGCAGTTGCTTGCACACTAGCTTATGGCAAGTGATTTTCTGGGTTGGAGTCCTGGGTAAAGCACGTGTGTATTTGTAATAGTCTCCCTATTGTTGCATATGTTTCTGGTTCCATCTCTATTGCTGTTAACGATATGGCAATGCCTACCTCCCATCTTAGCATTTAAGAATTTCATTAAAATTATTTACACTCATATAGAGAAAATAAGGATAATCAGTTCCATCAGTTACTTCCTGTTGCTGCGTGGAATGTCAAAATAGAAACTTTTGTTTTTCAGGGACGTACGAAAAATTAAAAATAGCTCATTTAATGAAATGCGATGATTCACAAGGAACTAAGAAAATTTCAGTTACTTTAAGCGCACTTTAAAACATTGTTCCTGCAATTTAATTTATTAATCAAAATACAAAAATGTTGGCTTTTTTTTCAAGCAGTAAGTGATTTTATATAGAATAAATCTTGTTAAGCGTGGCTCAAAATGAGTCAAAACAGTATATTTCAGTCACCCTTGTTAAATTTTAGTTCAATGATTTTTCTTTTTTCATTTTTACGTCCTGAAAACACTAAAATTTTGATTCTGACTTAGTATAATCCAAATATAAAAAAAAATTAAATGAGTAAATAGTATTTACAAGAAATATTTACAAGTTAAATGGTATTTCGTACAGATATAGAATAACGCATTTTTTGTTTACAAGCAGCCTTAAGTAACTTGGCTGACCGCAAGATGGCTCCACGGGCAAACATGAGCAATTACAGAGCAGCCTTTCGTCAGACCGCGGTATTAACTCCAGAAACGCAGATAACATATCCTAAAGCATCGTTCCTTCTACCATGCTCTTAGTATTCAGTGGCGATGCCGACTTGAGACTACAGAAACCGGCGACGTTCGCCTATGGGAGGTACTGCGGTAGTAAAGTGGCTAGAGCACCTGCCTCTCACCAAGTAGATATGCATTCCGTTCCAGGTGGGGGTCACCCCGCCCGTATATCTTCGAGTGGGAAACGTGGCGGACGTTGCTGTTGACCAGCAAGTTTTCTCGTGGCACTCCTGTTTGCTTCTAACACTGTTAAAAATTGTCTTGAATTTTACTGAAAATTTCTGGTATAATATTCTCTACCTCTCTCTGTAAAATTACGGACATATTGCGTTTTCAAAAACGGATTTCCCGTAAATTTCACAGAAGTTCCCATGAATTCATGGAACACCTCCGTAAATTCGCTAGTTAGTTTTTCTGTGTTTTTGATTTTAGAAAAAAGATTACGAAAACAACTGAATTCCTCTTATGTGCGTGTTTTACTACGTGTAAAAAAATTTAAAAAAAAATTGAATTGACAGTTCCTGAGTCGGTGATTAACCACTCACCTACGATCCTCTTTTCACAATGTAATATATGAATATCTTTTTTCTAATAATGTGTCTAATTAATTTATTCAGTTGCTAGATATACTTCAGTGTTTTAAATGTTGCTAACTATTACAGGCGCCTAATACTAATTTTTATATTTGAAGTAATATGTCTAAGTGGCGAGGATACCCAAACTGCAGCAACATGCTTGCTTGTACGTGAGGGACTGATCGGGAGAACGATGGAAATTAACATATATTTCACCTTACATCTACCAACAGCAAAACTCGAAGAGTAATATTTTTTATACTTTGGGAGTATGAATGATTTGAAGCTAACTTGAAATATACTTTCATAATTCTTGAATTAAGTTGGTAATTTTGTCATGAATGTATTAGCGACGTGCGGTACAGATTACAGATATACATTTTTTTTATATTTTTTTGTGACTTAAAACTATTTTTTTTCCTTTTCTTAGTTTTTAAAATGGTATCAGTTATTTATTTAATTTGTAGATTCAAGCAACACCACCTTCGTTAACGTATTTAAGAGGTGTGGCTATAAAGTAATTAGACTGGTGAGATAAATGTGTATCGAAGGCAAAATAATGTAACATACCTTTAATATTCTTCAAAAACCCACATCCCTTATCTACACCCCGCTGCATATAAATTTTCCACTGTTGAAAGCAGTGTTTTTTAGAAATCGGTTTCTTGTTTTCCGAGATACAGAATAAAACTGTATTATTTCTTATGGGACTATCTTACAAAATGGCGGAGAAAATAATGATTCGCATAGACAATTTTTATGGATATAACTGATAATTTCAGAATACAAAGTAAAGTTGAAATTTGTTTTGCTGTAACACTGTTCAAACGTTTTTGCCATTTTTTTCTTCACATCGTCAAGCTGTTTCTTTCAGAGCAGTCACACAGTGCCAGATATGGCGAATATGGGGGATGCTCAGGCACAGGGAGGGCGCCGTAAGCGAATACATTTTCGTGATGCAGAATCCACGAGACTTTCACTCAGAGATCGTGTTTCCATCACTCATTTTCTCAGCCCAGCCAGAACCTCAAATTCACAAGAAGCTTTACGTTCACTCGCTGCTCAATTTTTATACTAGCCATGATCCAGGTGAGATGAGACAGCAGCTTTGTCTTTCACCAAATCCAAAGGCAAAAGGAAGTTACTGATAACTAATGAGCCTACTTTCCTCTACATGGGTACAAATACATTTTAGCGAAGTTCTTAAAAGCTTACATGATAGATAGGCTTTGACGTCTCATCGACGGCAATATCATTAGAGATTAAACCAGAAACATGTGAAACACTACCTAGACAATTAAAATACACGAGTGACTTACCCGGGATTCTAATTCACAACAACTCGGAAAATTAAGTTAGCTTGCAAATAACTGCAGAATGGAGGTAGGAATCGGAACATCAAATTTGGATGTAATTTGTGTAATGTTTTGAACGATAGCGTTCATTAAGCTAAAATATTTACTCGGACATAATTTCCAAAATAAGTGCCTGAGCCACTAAAACACACTAAGTAAACATGGCCTACCATAACGTTACTTGTGTGAAANAATTTCCAAAATAAGTGCCTGAGCCACTAAAACACACTAAGTAAACATGGCCTACCATAACGTTACTTGTGTGAAAAATCTGGTTGGTTTCCGAGATATGGCATACAAATAATATTTTCTTAAATGGGGCTATCTTACAAAATTGCTTAAAAATAGGCTCTGTACACGATGCTTATAATATACAATATCAGCATAAAAAGTTTGATTGAAATTGTTAAATTGTTTAATAGAGTAGACAAACATATAAAAATATTTAAATGGTCACCATTTTTAAAATCATTGTCTGACCCCATTTAAATCATGTAAATTTACATGGCCTTCCGTAGCTGTGCAGAGTTTTGTGAAATTAGTTAAATTGTTCCGCAAATATGATAAAATGCTTATTTTACTCAGGTGACAAAACTTTACAAAATCCGTCAAAGGAGGATCTCTGTATTCATATCAGTTTATTGTTCCTCAAGATATGGCTTAAAAACTATATTAATCATGTGACGATCCTCATAAAGTAGGGTAAAAGTTTACATATTAGCGTATTCGATTACTGTTATAGATACAATATACAAAGTAAAATTTTAATCTGTTACACATTTTCGTAGATATAGCACACTAAGCTAAAAAAAANTATAGATACAATATACAAAGTAAAATTTTAATCTGTTACACATTTTCGTAGATATAGCACACTAAGCTAAAAAAAATTTTATCCCACCATTCAAAAAATAATAGGATTGCATTCTAAAAACATAAAAAATAATATAGCCTACCACAGTACAAATTATTCGCCAAATTTTTTAGAAATCGGTTTCTTGTTTTCCGAGATACACCATAAAACTATATTATTTCTTATGAGGCTATCTTACAAAATGGCAGAGAAAATAATGATTCGCATAGACATTTTTTATGGACATAACTGATAATTTCTGAATACAAAGTAAAGTTGAAATTTGTTTTGCAGTTTCGTAGATAAAAAATTCGGAGCTAATATGTTTATGTGGCCACCATATTGAAAATAAATGTGTCTGGCCATCTCGCAATTTGGCAGTTTTCATAGCCTGCAATAGAATAGTGCTAAATGTTTGCCATAATTGTTAAAAATTGGTTTTTTTTTTCCGAGATCGCATAATTTTAACTTGGCAAGTGATACTATTTTACAAAATTGTGTAAAAAAAATTTTGTGTGTACACATTTGATTGTTGTAATATATAAAGCCATCATACAAAGGTTCATTGTAAGCAATTACATGGTTTCGACAGTAAAATATACAAAACTAAAATAGTTATATGGCCGCCATTTTGGAAATGCGTTTGATGTACCTAAAAAATATCTGTTAACATAACCTACCGCAGTACTACTTGTTTGCAATATTTGGTAGGAAACTGCCAATTGTTTCTGGAGAAATTACACAAAAACATTATTAATTCATGTTGTGCAATCTTACAAAATGGCGAGTAAAAGGTGCGGTTTTTGGTTTATTCGATGCTCTTAATAGACACTGTCAGCGTACAAAATATAGTATAAAGTGGTTAAATGATATGGAAGTTAACCAAATAAACCTTAAATATTTGTATGGCCGCCATTAAAAAAATATGTGCCTCATAAAAGTTAATGACTTATATTTACCTGGCCTATTGTAGTATTTCATACATGCCAAATTTAGCGAAAATTGGTGGAGCAGTTTTCGAGATATAACGTAAAAGATTTATTTTTACATGCGATGCTATTTTTAAGAATGGCAGATTAAATGGGTGTGTATTGTTTAGCTTACTTTATGCTTTTAAAACAAATGGTAACCGTAAAAATTAGGTTGAAATTGGCTAAATGGTGTGGTAGTAACACCAGATAAACCTTACATATTTGTATGGCCGCCATTTAAAAATTATACCTAATAAGATGTATTATCTTATATTCACTTAATCTATCATATTATTACTTACTTATCAAATTTGAAGAAAATTGGTTGCGTAGTTTTCGAGGTATAACATAAAATCTTTATTTTTCAGGTTTTTTTTTCATGTATTTATACCAAATAAATCGAAAATATTTGTATGCTTGCAATGTTTAAAATAAATGTATAATTCAGTTTAATTACTTTCATTTACCTGGCCTATTATAGAATTAATTATGTGCCAAATTGGGTAAAAATTGGTTAAATAGTTTTCGCGATATAATGTAAAAGCTTAATATTTTCATCTAACGCTATTCTCAAAAATGGCGGACCAATAACAATGTTTGCTTCTGAATTAAATGCTTACAACTTGCGCTGTAAGTATACAAAATTTGGTTAAAATCAGTAGAATTTTTTTCAAAATATTAAAAATGGTCCTTAATTTTAAAATAGCAGCCATTTTGAAAGTATGTGCCCGGCGTAGTTGAAAATTATGAAAGTGAGATGTAGTTACTTATTTCCATTTGTCCACTAAATTTGGTTAAATTCGGTTCACGAGTTCAAAAATTGAAAGGGGTAGAAAACATGCACAGACACACACAACTCACACATACACACAAATACACACAGGCAGGAAAGTGATATCATATGCCTTTCTTCCCTTTGGGAAGTAGGCTAAAAAAAAAATGAACAGCACAGAAAGATGGGCAGGGGGTTGTTTACTTCAGAACCATCAACGTGAGCTATCATACCTCCCCTTCTATCTCCACCAGGTATAATGCTGGAGTTGAGTCAAGTCCTGTTATTTAACAGCCACGCCTTTTATGGAAATGTGCAGTTCGTTCCCACTTTTCAGCAGGATCAACATGGATGAGTAGAGTTTGCCGCTGCATCTAAGAGACACGCCACAGGCCTGATCTTCCGGCCAATTAGTAAGTAAACAAATAACCACTGTTCAATGAAGCCATCAACACTTCGAGACATAATTTGTACTTAAATACAATTTAATATCAATCTTATTTTTCTCAAATTTATACAGTAATTGTTTTCTTAATTTGAAAAACATAATATAGGTACCTATGTATGTATTCTAAAATATAACAATATAAAAATAAGTCAATTAGGGATTGAGGACCTGGTGGGAGATCCTACGAATAGCTCACGACTTTTATTATAGTTATACGTTTACTTATTTTTATTTTACATCATATCCCTTCCAATGACTCCGCAAATAAAAAAATTATTTAAAATGTGATTAAAATTAAAAATATAATAAATTTTGGTTATTGGGCAGCCAGAAGATGGACCAAGTAAGATATAATATAAGGAGACCATACAGCAGAAGCAGTGGAAAGAAGACGGAGGACGGAACAGGAATATGGGGAGGGAACAGGAGAACAGGGGAGTGAACAGAATTTGCAGAGGAGGCAGCAGGAGTTTGGGGGAGGGAACAGGAGAACAGGGGAGTGAACAGAATTTGCAGAGGAGGCAACAGGAGTTTGGGGGAGGGAACAGGAGTAAATGGAGGAAACATTGGTAAGGAGAGGGAAGAAGAGTATGGGGAGAGAACAAGAGTATGTGTGAGGGAACAGGAGTACAGGAGAAGAAATATGAGTTCAGAAGAGGGAATAGGAGTACATCGGAGAAACAGGAAAACAGGAGAGGGAACAAGAGTACAGGGAAGGGAACACGAGTACAGGGGTAGGAATAAAAATATTTGAAGCGAACATGTGTATTGAGAGGAAACAGAAATTTTGGAGAGAACAGGAGTACAGGATAGGGAAGAGGATTACGGCGAGTGAAAATGTCTACAGGGTAGGTAACAGGACTATGTGGGATGGAACAAGGGACAGGAGTATTGGGAGGGAACTCAACAACAGGTGAGGGAACAGAATTATGGGGAGGTAGGTAACAGGATTATGGTAAGGGAACAGGAGTACAGGTGAGATAACAGAAGTACAGGGGTAGGGAACTGGAGTTTGTGGACTGGTGAGGAGTATGGAGGAGGGGACAGTATTGCAAGTGAGGGAACAAGGATATGAGAACAGGGAATGAGAGTATAGCGAAGGGTACGAGTACGGCAACTGTCCCGTTCCTCCGCAACACAGCAGTGAGAGGCTAGCAACCTACCTCTAGGTCAAACACTGTGGTGTCGGAACACATACATACCCGCTCCTGGCGAAGTTGGTGAGGTAGTGTATGAGGAGGCGAGACACGACGCCGTCCTGGCGGCTGTAGTTGTACGGGAAGAAGGGTTGGCCACCCACTAACGGAAGGCCCAGTACATAAGGCACATCTTCCCCTCTCACACTGCCCATTCGCTGCAACAGCCGCGCACAACAAACTCTTACACTCACAACTTCACACTTGTCACTATGGCCTTTCAGAATCAAAAAAAGCAACAACGTTCCAGCGAATTCTATTGTACCTTTTATATAAGAATCGACATTAAGGGTGCTCGGAAGAAAATGTCATTGCAATAATTTTTTCAATTACTGATCAGCCAGCAAAGAAATTTTTTTAACAATGATATATCAGACTTAAGTTTTTACAGTTTAAGTAATAAAGTTTTAAATAAAGAATGTCTTTAATAAAATGAAGGATTGAGGCTGAAAAACATTTAGTTTGTTAAATCTCAATTATGCTCAGGAAGAGTCCACCAAAGTAAAATTCAGAGAAAGTTACAATTACTAAAATGAAGAAATAACAATATGTTATGTATTTTTTAATGCATAGAAAGTTAAAAAATTATATTATTAAGGCAAAATATAGCAGCTGTATGTTTTTTACTCTAGTTTAAGTTCGTATGTCACAATAAAATCTAAATTAGGATTCAAATTTGAACCGAAATATTTTTGATGTTCTGTAAATTATGGTGTTTTATGTGTGCAAATAAATATATTTGAGCACAAATGAGAAATAATACAATTTTCGTCTATCCAACTCCCTCAAAACATGCCAGACTCACTGTGTTGAAAAAGTGAGTTGACGAATGCAATCAATAAAAGTTAAACTAAAAAAAGATACTCTAATCAACATCTAGATGTAGAAGATTGAAGATAACATGAGATCGATTTGCACGCTATCAGAACATAAACAGTCAGTTTGTATTAGTTACAGAACGTCTGATTACCGTGAAGGCTCAGACGATACCGAACTCCGCAAAGGCTTGCGCAAGGTCCGCCATAGCGGCCATCATAGAGGCTAGTATGGCCCTCGTCATGGCATTTCCCGCCTTGTACGGCCAGATTTCATAACAGGTTTGGTAAAAGGACACGTCCTATTTTTCGTGGCGGGTTCCATACCGGCTTTCGTAGCTGGCCAATCACATCGCAGATTCAGAGCTAACAAGTTGATGAAGAAACTAAAATAGCACGCCACCTTGTTGATTATACACAGGTGAGGTTTAAACTAATGAAGTAGATTGAAAATTCGACATATACGTTATTATTGGCGATCAAAACTTTTAATGGCTGTTCAAAATTGTCCTAAATACTGAAAAGATTACCTACGCTATTAATAAATAATTCGAGCCGTGTCATATATAATCCGAATTTGACGATCGCAGACTGAGTGTGAACTGGTAATGCAGCGGTCGACTCACATTACTTAAGAAAAGAAGGGGCTTTTGGGCGCGAGTTAGAAACTCCTTCGGACTGTACTTTATAATATATTACATTCTGATAATAACTTTGTACGTAAAAAAAAACTATATTGAGCAAACGGATAATAATTTTTGTCGAAAATAAAAATAACACTCGTACTCTTGTAACTTCACATCGTTTTCAAGAAATAGAATGAAACTACACCAGTAAGCAATGAATTGATGTAAAGGCCAAAAGTAATATAGCAATATTATAACACAATACGAATACCAAACAAAAACGCGCATAGAGCTCTCATTCGTCACCCTTCAATTAAGACGTGATGACTGGTTTTTAGAGGCCTATCGAAGTTACTGACTTGTAGCAGTTCTACGAGTGGTGTTAATATTTTCTACGGATCACACGCTGCTCATCTAACGAGAGTGTCGAATGCTAGTACGCCAACTACTGTCGTGTAGTATGAATCTTCCATGGCGCCTCATATGGCGGCTGCTATACAGGCTCGAAGGTTGTGCGAGACCAAGTACGCCGGCAGGTATCGCGTTATATCGGCTTATGTCTGGAACGTTGTCTCTAACTGAACTGGGTCCACGGTAACTACTCGCCCCCCCCCCCACCTATGCGAACCCGGTTCGATTCCTGGTGGGGTCGCTCCCGGATTTTTGCAAGAGGGATTCGTGCTAGACGATGCCACTGGTCAGCGGGTTTTCTCGGGGTTCTCCCGTTTCCCCCGCTTTTGCATTCCGGCGCTGCTCTATGTTCACCTCCATCGGCTCTCAGAACCTAGATGTTAAGAGCCGCCCATATCTCTCCACTCTAACTGAGCCATAGGAAGACACTAACCAGGAATTAAATAGTTCATTACATAGTACCAACAATACCAGTATTTGTTTCCAAACCAACCAATAGCATTCAAGCACATTTTCACTATTGTTCATCATTAAAAAAAAAAGAAAAAAAGAAAAAAAAAGCAGAGTAACACTCTAGTCCTAACAAACCAAACGAAACATGCCTATTTGGTATAAAATGTTATTACCACACGTTGCAGTAACCGCACAGGCAGAACTCTTTCATGATTTATTTAATTACCTTTGCAATTTATATCGCATGGCTAGGGACATAAATAAACCGCTTAATTCTTAAAAAATATTTTGTGTATCTCGAAGAGGCTTAGTAAATTCTAAATTACTATAGTAAAAGACTATAGTAAATTCTAAATTACCTTCATATAGAAGTCAAAGAACTTGAATTTGACGGGTCGAAGTCACTTGAAGACTTATTACATTCAAGTGTTAAGCTGCGCGTATATTTATTCAAAACTTCTTTTTGAACATGTATGTTTGATGATCCGCTTAAAGCACTGGTCACCAAATTGCATAAATATACAAGGCGCAAGATGTCTGCATTGTTGTATTACTCAGTCGACTTGAAATGCATGCACTTTTAGAGAGAAGGCACAGAGAATAGCTACCGTTCAGCCTTCGAAAAAAGTCAATAAAATTACTGAGCACTGTCAGCTGTTTTTGCAGTTCACAAATAATATAACTCTTATGATCATCGAATGTCATAATTCACTGTCTTTTCGTCCGCAATTCAGAATGCATCTCTTGAAAGATACATTTCTTTTCTCTTATATCGGGAACAATTCTCCCAATTACTACAACATTAAAAATTTAAATAATGAAATAGTAACCCATTTAAATATTTATGATAATAACATAGTTCAGACAAATTTTAAAAATGTTAGCCACATACAAATTTAAAATTATGTAACATCTATTAAAGTACATGCTCAATTCCAAACAAAATTGGTCGGCTTGTACTAAGTACTGCAAACATTCAAATAGCTAATTCATCGAATTTTGTCCCCACTTTATGAAGTACTGCTATATATGTAATACAGTTTATAAGACCATATATCTAAAATTCTGAACGCGGCTACTCCCATATTTGGCACAAGGATAGTGCTTTGATTTCTGACGATCAAGCATCCTTTCAAAATTGCAATCGTAAAAAAAAATGTTTCGTATAACATATCTACGTAACAATGACTTATTGTGACCAAAGTTTGTTTGCTTACAGTAACTTGGTGAACATTAAAATAAATTATTCGTAGGTTTGGCCAGCCTGTTTGAAGGTAGTACCAACTGTAATATAAAGCTTTCTGACTTACATTGTTGCTGGTCCTGCTCAGTTGCCGGATATGATTGTGGAAAAAGCAACGAAAACAATATCTCATCGAAAACACTAGAAAACACAATATATATATATATATGTGTATATATGTATATATATGTGTATGTGTGTGTGTGTGATTGTGACTACCCTACTTGTTAGTTAATAAAATAAAATATACGAGAACGAATAGCTCTTTAAAATGTGTTCTGAAAATTCCTTCTGCTTATACACTTTAAGAACAATATTTTATCTAAATCTTTGATAACTTCATTAAATTTACTTCATACATATACGAAAAAAAGNTACACTTTAAGAACAATATTTTATCTAAATCTTTGATAACTTCATTAAATTTACTTCATACATATACGAAAAAAAGAACAGGCTAATAAATTATAAATATTTATATATAAACATGCCGAAAGTAGAGTATAAATAGCTGGAAACGTTTCCTAACACGCATCCTTAATTGTTACTTATGTGGAACAGAATATTATGTAATGTTTTCGTGCCAAATGGTCTCACCCTTAATGCTGTAGTTACATCTTTGGAAATCGATGAACTCGTGATGGAAGGAAGCAACACACTCCAAGTTACATTTCCAACTGCGAGAAAACAGACATTGCAGCTTTTAGAAGGACCGAGGTCAAGTAACTGAAATACGGCGAAATAAACATGTATCACTTGAGTGAACAGTATGCCGCGCTGTAATCACTACTGTGACATGCAGTGACCCCGACAGCCAAGAGGCCGCGGTGGCCAAGCGGTTAGCCTGCAAGCGAACCGGGTTCAATCCCCGGCCGGGCTACTCCCGGATTTCCGGATGTCGCTGGTCGGCGGGTTTTCTCAGTGATCTCCAGTTTCCCCCACCCCTTCATTTCGGCGCTGTTCCATACTCATCTCAATCACCCTCAGCGGCTTTCAAGACCTCGATGTTAAGAGACACTCAAATCTCTTCACTCGAAAGACCAAAGAAAAGACCACTTCCCCGAGAGGACAGCAACTACAAGTAACAGTGCCTGTTCTAAGATGGCGAAGCTGTCGAATGCTTGTTCTGTGTTTGTCACTCCTACAGTGACCAGAAATATAATATATATTGGGTAGTTGCCTCACTTGATGGAAATGAGCTCACACTAAACGTGCCGTGTCTGAGAGAAAAACCTACTTGTGTCTCTTAAGGTTGCTTTGAAGCTAAAGCTATAAATTCAAGGAGATANTGCCGTGTCTGAGAGAAAAACCTACTTGTGTCTCTTAAGGTTGCTTTGAAGCTAAAGCTATAAATTCAAGGAGATATTTGTAGAAATTCACACGTTGTTGCTTTAATCTAGAAAATATATTTATTGTTTCCATGCTGGTATTCTAAAAAATTATTTAATGGAAGGGTTAAAAACCCCGCTGCTCCGTTTGCATTTAATTTCAAACGATGTTTTTACATGGCAGAAAAAAATACTGAAATGGAGGGTTAATAAAATTGTATTTGCTTAGAATAAATGTTACCATGATTTGAAAAATAACGTACCTAGTATAATTACATAGGCAGAAGTAGTATACATTAAAGGAATACGGGAGTGGGGCTCAAGCGGAACATGGATGAGGAGCGAGTAGCAGGTCAATAACCTCGGTAGTCGGCCATGTTTGATGTGGCTGAACTTGTCCTTGACCAGGAATGACCAAGACCTTAACATTGCGATAACCTTCGGATGGCCTTAAACCCAAAAACAGAAAATTAAGCAAAAAAATTTTATAAAATTTTTGAATAAATTCCCACAGTTTAAAAATAAATTTGAACAAAGAAATTTTTTGAAAATTAAAAAAATCGTTAAGTTTTATAACACTCGCAACTATTTATAACGAATTAAATATTGTAAATATATTAACAATTTGAAAATATCAAATTTTACTAACACAATAAAAAAACATAAATGTTTGTAAGAAATATTAAAATTTATAAACATAAAAAAATATTTAACAATTATAAACAATGTTATATAACCGAAAATTGGGGAAAACTTTGGAAAATGAGTAATTTTTTAAAGACGTATAGGTCCAGGGTTCGATTCTTTTAAACATGACGGAGCATACCGAACAGCAAACTACTGACCCCAAACGCTTTATTTGATTGACTATGCAGTTGGATCCCACCAAGTTACTCCCATTCTCCACTAGTCCCGTCTTCTTACTGGCATTAGCTTGATCCCCACTGCCGTCTGAAGTTTCAGCATTTTCTCATTTAGTGCGCCGATGATGTATTCCACATATACTGCTAGAGTGAGCTGATAAATCATGTTGAGGGCATCAAACACTAGAAGCTAGAGTGCGTTGATAACACATGTTTTAAGCCTCTGCCAACAGAGCGCATCCATACTGCCTATGTGCAAAACGTATTCGATGTAAATCTTTAGATATCTTTGCGTATTGAATAAATAAATCAATACTTCATTTTTAAACATCTTACACTCTTCAAAGGCAAAACTTTTTTTTCGTGAATGACGTTACCATACGAAGTAAAAGGGAGATACGAAAATAATATCTCGATTATTTAATTAAATGTATTATTTCAATTAAGTTTAAAAACTGAATATGTTATTTATTACAAAGTAGAAAATTGATCCTATACAAAAAATTGTTTTTAATTCTACAGAGACTTATCTAGAACCCTACACAACTCTCTCTATCATTCATTTAAAGGACATCAATTTACTATTAAATCGGTATTATTTTATTTGTTAATATCTTCTAGGCAAGTAAATAGCACGTGGCGCATTTTCACGCATGTTCTCACAATACACTAATTAATGAAGCTAACGTCTTCACTTGATATGGAAGGTTCGTGGCCTCTATGGAATAGATTGAAGTAATTGTGATGTAACCCACTTGAGGTAATTCAACTTCTACAATTTACATCTACAGTTCATATTCAAGCAATATTTAAGTAGTCAATGGTAAC
This sequence comes from Clitarchus hookeri, assembly GCA_002778355.1. Classification (NCBI taxonomy): domain Eukaryota; kingdom Metazoa; phylum Arthropoda; class Insecta; order Phasmatodea; family Phasmatidae; genus Clitarchus; species Clitarchus hookeri. The sequence goes on along the minus strand of NQII01005619.1, from coordinate 137,440 downwards.
ATTTCTACAGTACGAACATGTGTGTTTAAAGTTTAATCCCAAAACCTCCATGTATGGAATAAAATTACTTTATGGAAACTTGGGTTAATGGAAGAACTCCATGTATGGAAAATTATTATTGTCCCCTTGAAAATTTATAAACTAGTTCAACGATACTTTTTAAATAATTGTAATAGTTTTAAAAAGGTTTTAATTTGAATTAATTTTTAATTTTTGGAATAAGTTTGCAATTTATATTATTTTATAAAATTCAGAATTTCTAAAATTATTATGTAATTTTTTATGTATCTTTAGTTTTTACGAATTAAAAAAAAAGATTTGAAATATGAAGAGTTTCCTCGAATGAGGTTATGTAGCACAAATGTGGGAAAACGGAGGTTTTAGTGGAATAATGTTGTATAGCTCATCCTGTACACGATAAGCATAGAAAAACTATCCCAAAGTGTTTGAAGCATTGATATTTCTGCGCTGCAATGTTGGTCACCGTGGAACAACGTTGTATCGTTCACATGATGGCAGAAAGACAGGCGTGTAATGTGTTAACCAGTAGCTTTCAACAATAAGTAAATATAGAAAACTGAAAATAAATATAACTAAGTGGAAGGACACGAAACTTAAGAAGCTCAGGATTAATGGAATGGAATATGAATGCAGAAATGGCAAGACAAATCGGGCGAAAACGAAGCCAGATCAGGTGCGTACACTAAAGTTGTACAGATATAACCCATTAAACTGATATAAAATCGGAGACAGCTGGTCGTTTCTTTAACTATATTATGTAGTTGTAATGCTTGACATGTATATATGTATACATCATAATCACATATGTAATAGCATGTTAGACATAACGTTCTTTTGAGTTTGTGTCACTTTCACGTACCGCAGGAACGTGCAGGCCGTGCAGCTACCTGTCCAAGGAAAGACTTTGACTGTTGACTCGAGAATCAAAACTAGAATGTTTCACGTAATTCTATAACAAAGATTATAATCAGTGAATAACATACCTAAGGGACTGCAGTGACATGAACGAGCCGAAGAGGAGGAAGAAAGGTAAAGGTGATACCACATCTAGACATAATTGTACATTCACTTATTCCATTTAAATAAGTGGATAAATGGAGCCCATATGTCAGCGAACGCTGTGTGACATGCTTTCCATAACAGTAAACCGAATTAAGGTGTTACAGGAGAAAATTATACTAGCGAAACCATGTACAGACGAACGTGGCTTGCATGAATATATGCCCCATGCTGTATCAAATGATGAGAAACAAATGGTTCGTAAACACATTGCCAGTTTTCTCCATCAGCCAAGTCATTACAGTAGAAGTAACACATCTCACGAATATCTGAATGCAAACTTAATTTGCCAAAAAATATATTGACATTTCAAGAAAAAATATCCCAACACTGAGGTTAGGAAACTACTGTGTGAAGATGTTTTCAGGAGCGAGTTCAATTCTAAAGTCAGCAAGTCACTGTCAGACACCTGCAAATAATGCGACGAACTATTTATAAAGCTCACATCTGTACAGTGAGAGGAGGCCAAGCATAAAGCTGCAGAGATCGTTACACCACATGAGTGCGGACCAAGCATACAGCAACCTAAGTAAAGATATCGACAAACCTTAAAAGTATCCAACCAATGTGTTTCTGTGTAAATACTTACAGCAGGTTTCATTATGCCCTAAATTGAAACATTCGAGCGTATATTACCAGCGGCAACTGTCCAGCTATAATCTAGCAATACACAATATGGGGACCAACGAAGCTACCATTCATTTATGGCATCAATCTACAGCTAAGAGGGACTCAGCTGAGATTGCTTCATGCATGCTGCGTCATGTGCAGTCACATTTCGAAAAACTATGTAATGGGGATGAAAAAAAAACTAGTGGCGTGGTCAGCTCGATGCGTGGGGCAAAATAACATCGGAAGCTGCTAGTACTTTACCAGTATTTTGTTCGTTCTGGTTACTTTCATAAAGTCCAGCAAAAATCGCTCGGTTTTTGTCACATTTTCCTGCCCTGCGACCATGATTTTGCTGTTCTTGAAAGGTAAAAGCTAATGCAATGTGTAATGGAGCCTAGTAAATGGAAATATATGATTGGTGTGGCAAGATTAAATAAACTATTTGAAAGAATTGAGATGGAACAAGAGTATTAACAAATTTTTTCCATTTTTGGAAAAACAAATTATGAAATGGGACAAGAATTCAAAAATCACCTATGTAATGTGGCTTCAGTTCACAAACGACGACCCCATTCGGACCGGAATTAGTCACAAGACTCTTTGGCCATGGGAACAGCACACTACAAGCAATAGAAAACGACATGCATACAACCACCAGTGGAACATCGGAGCCACAGTGCCGTACCGCTCTCCCTATCAACTTAGAAATAAAGAAAGATCTTCTTAGCATGTGCCTTTATTAAAACCACTATATCGACGGTTTTATGCAAGATTACCTTGTTCTGCAGAATGAGATGAATAATGTGTTTTCTGTGGACGCAGTCAAGTTGGAACTTTGATTGCATTTATGGGTTATGCAATAACATATTATTATATTATTGTATTATTATATACAATATAATTGTATAACGTATGTGTGCATGGACAATGTCTCGATGTAAGAAACTGACTGTAGCAATACAGTGTTATTCCATGACCACATTTTGCATTATATCTTATGGACAGTACCAATTGAAGTGTTCTATATATTTTCTGCATATTTTGGGTTATTGCATTCATGTGTACAGTAATAAAAATTTATGCTTTAGACTAGCATGTACATAAGATTATTTATAATGTTCTTACCTAAAAAATTGTGCAAATTCTGTATCATTAATGGTAAATTCAAAACACCTGCTTTCCCACATTTGTGTTTTGTGTTCTGTACAATGTTATTCGACGAGACTCTTCATATTTCTGCGCTATTTCTAATTATTGTGTCTATTGTCATTCCAAGAATATCGCAAATAAAGGTCGAGGAAGCCCTAGGTCAAGTAAAGGTCATCGGTGGTAAAGATTGCGGTCATCTACATCAATGTCAGACGTCCTAGATCACTCACCCGCTCCTCGTTTCTCACCCATGATCCGTAATTGCCCCGTTTAAATTGCATTGTCCCTGACCTCTCTCTGTCGTAATACTACCAGAAAAATTAGAGTTATATAGTGGACCAGGCACTATTCGCCATTGGATATCAGAGCAGAACGTTCCACCGAGAGCTGGACAGAGTGGGTCTTACCAAAGGAACGTGGTATAGTGCCGGGTAGACGTTTGGGAAAGTCTCAGAGGGGAAAAACTGGGTGAACATCGAAAGCAGGGAAGAGACGCACGTACTGCGCTAATAATGCTATCACTTGTCTCAAAAACAACAGGTGGTACATCTGAATTGGGTTTACACAACAAAATCTTAAGATAGTATGCATGAATAACTAAGAAGGAATTATTACAACCCATTGGCTCAAACCTAGAAAACACAATGGAGTTGATAGTTTGCTTACTGCAGTGGAAATATTTTAAAAGAATTAAATGGACAAATTTCAAATTGTCTATTTCAAAATATGCATTATAATAATAATTTATTTTGAAAAGTTTCTAAAAAAGCTGTTTTCATTCTGATCGAATACAGCACCCACAAAGACGTGTTTCTATTGGTCGAACATGAACATCAACATCGCAATGGTTTCAGTAGTATTTTTGGAGTCTAATATTTTTATCGTATATNTAGTATTTTTGGAGCCTAATATTTTTATCGTATATACCCCTTACTGCTGTTACCGAAGAATAAAGGTCGGATGTTTGTGATTGTGTTTGTGATGCCATACCATAGTATTGTTGTTCAGCTGCAGACGTGTCCATAATGGGCTACAGGTCTATCGAGCATGAGGGAAATATCGTGGCCATACATTTGCCACGCACTATAGATGCTCACCTGTGGGTGGTATGTCTGCTCAGACCATCAGGCAATGCAGATGCTCATTTGTGGGTAGTATGTCTGTTCACTCTCTGCACAGCACTACAAACGCTAACATGTGGGTGATCGGTCTCACCAAACTCTATAGGATAATCCAACTCTCACCTGCTAGTGTTCCGTCTCCCTGGACTCTACATAGCACTACACCTGTGAGGGTATGTCTCTTCAGACTCTACTAGGAACTATAGACTCTCACCTACAATCAGTCCATCTCCCCAGACTGTGCCAGACTCTACAGACACTCACCTGTGGGTAGTATGTCTCTTCAGACTCTACTAGGAACTATAGACTCTCACCTACATCCAGTCCATCTCCCCAGACTGTGCCAGACTCTACAGACACTCACCTGTGGGTAGTCAGTCTCGCCAGACTGGTGCTGGAAGTGCAGGAAGTAGGTGCGGCC
>NQII01005619.1:106126-132906 GCA_002778355.1 Clitarchus hookeri | reverse complement strand
CACAGCAGCACTGTGCCGTCCACGAAGGGGGCGAAACCTGCGAGGAAGCGCGGTGGGTCGACCCGCACTGCGAGCAGGTCGGCGAGTGGCTTGGCACGGAGGCATGGCGCCAGGTCGTCTTCGAGCAGGTCTCCGTGGCAGCCCGTCTGCTCGGCCACTCGCCGCTTCACCGCCAGTGGCTCCTTCTGCAGCGCCCAGGGACTCAGTGCTGACCCGCTCAGCAGCACTACGCGGTGCAGCAACTCTGCAACAACACACCCTCTGCCTGCACTCCTGCCATGTATATACTATGTATGTACTTATATATGTATATTATGACAGTCAATATATTAGTGGACTAACTAGCGCCCCGAGAATAGGCTGAAGATGATTCTATAGTTGAAGAGAGGAATCGAAGCCTGCAACAATGTTGACTGTGTCACAGACTATGNAATAGGCTGAAGATGATTCTATAGTTGAAGAGAGGAATCGAAGCCTGCAACAATGTTGACTGTGTCACAGACTATGACAGTATTGATTCCTTGGGCAGATATTTATTTTTTCGTTTTTTTCTGAACCATCGTAACTACGAAAGTTTTGAAATGTTTCTAGGTGACATAAACTGTAAAAATTGAAAGGTCACTAGTTTCGTATTTTAATTTGCTTTTGACGAAAAAATGATAGCAACTAAACCAACCTCATTTTCTTCGGAACTAAGCCTAAATGAGCAACACTGGGATGTGAATATTGTCAGTGGTATATCAGTTGTAGCAAGGTCTTAGTGCTTGTGTCTAGACCACTTATTACAATCAGTAGAACAATTATACTGAATCTTTAGTTAATGAACGGTTGTCTACTGGTGAATCGGTGGCAAGTACTGAGGTTTTACTGTCCGACCACTGCAATTCACAAGGAACGAGTACAATTCACTGTTTAAATAGGGAATACCAGAAAATAAAATTATCAGTAGATTTTCACTGATTTAAATTATAGACTAAAGATCAGGTAGACCAATTTCTCTGGCTGCACANTATCAGTTGTAGCAAGGTCTTAGTGCTTGTGTCTAGACCACTTATTACAATCAGTAGAACAATTATACTGAATCTTCAGTTAATGAACGGTTGTCTACTGGTGAATCGGTGGCAAGTACTGAGGTTTTACTGTCCGACCACTGCAATTCACAAGGAACGAGTACAATTCACTGTTTAAATAAGGAATACCAGAAACTAAAATTATCAGTAGATTTTCACTGATTTAAATTATAGACTAAAGATCAGGTAGACCAATTTCTCTGGCTGCACANCTAAAATTATCAGTAGATTTTCACTGATTTAAATTATAGACTAAAGATCAGGTAGACCAATTTCTCTGGCTGCACACAACCAATATCCGTGTCCCGTACTGCTTTTCTGCCTATACGAATAGAGAAAACGGCGTGGATTGGATTTGAGGCTAGAACACTGTTTTCTAAACAAGTGCTATGAGATTTTTGTACACTTCTTTAACCAATTTGTGATGCAGTTAGATTCAAAACAAATCGGTGAAAGAATTTTATCCATTTAAAATTGCTTGTACTTGGAAAATTAGGATATAAACGAACATGTTCTTCCCTGTCGACCATGCGATTTTTACATCGGTTTTATTTTGGGGTAGGTAAATGTTGGGTATATGCGCAGAAGAAGAATAAGCGGTATCTTTCACCTTCAGTCTATGATTCAAATGGAACAGATTCAACAGAACTGCAGTCAAATTTGCTGATTTGGAGCAGGTTTAATAGTTTCTATTTGAGAGGGAGGGTATCGTGAGGGCAGTGTGTGCTAGGTAGGCTACGTGTGAGTTGTGGGCGAGGCTTCGCCCGGCGGTGGTAACTGATGCCGCAGTAACGGCGGCGTTACCACGGGAACTGCCGCCGTCCGGGCTAAAAATTAATCAGTGGCTGGGCTGGTGTCTGGGCGCCGCGACACTCACTCGGCTCCCCACCGGAGACGCAATCAGCGACGCCGTGCCCCGCGGACCTCGACTCGCGTCACACCAGCGGCAAGTTTATCGCTTCGCCTGACCTGGCTGCCGTCCCTCGCACAGGATCATCGCGGTTTAACTAACCACTTTGCAAATCAAACTTCGACAAATTTTCACTCGCCCTACATGCATATATATTTAAGGGCGTTGCGTACCAAACCTGCAGTCACAGAGTTCAATTGAAGAATCAGTGTGTATGAAATTCCTTCTCAGTGCATCCATTTGTAAAATAACCTATTCAAACACAAAGCATTCTTCGTGACATTCCTCAATGAATACTGGTAAGTTAAGAGATCCTCTCAATATTTATGTTCAATACTTTATTTTATAAACATTAAGAATAAATTTACATTTTACAAANAGTTAAGAGATCCTCTCAATATTTATGTTCAATACTTTATTTTATAAACATTAAGAATAAATTTACATTTTACAAAATAATTATGAATGAATGATATTTTTTTAAAGATTTCTTAATGTGGACGTATTCTCTGAGAAAATTGGTGTAATNAAAATAATTATGAATGAATGATATTTTTTTAAAGATTTCTTAATGTGGACGTATTCTCTGAGAAAATTGGTGTAATAATTTTGTTTGAAACAGTTACCTTTAAAATTAATGCATTGATAAGGAACTTCCTTAACATTGATTTACCATTCAAACTCCGTGTCTGCAGGTTTTGTAGGCAGAGTTTACTGCCATACGTCCAGTAAAAGTGGTAATGATGGAGGGAAAGCGGCTTCATGAATTAACGTTAAATAAAAAACGTCAGTTAAATATTTGTGAATTCATAAATTATTCTCTGCAATGCTTACATATGAGAGTAAGAATGAGGAAACTTGCTAATAAATTCACAGTTTCACTCGACCGACACATAAATAGTCATCAGGCCTACTCAATATTGGTTATATACAATATCGATTATGAAAATTGCAACGCCCAGAAAGAATGGCCCTAATGATTTCAAACTCGGGGGATGTGTTTAACAGTGTACCAGTGATAAGTGATTACGGTTGCAGAGAGATGGCGTACACGTAGGCACAACAGCGCCCTCTCGTTTGCGACTGGAAAGGTAAGTATTACGCCAAGCTAACTTAACTTAGTGAAGATCTGTAAAAAAGAAGTGAAAACAAGTGTCAGTATGCCTCGTCGACGTCAGAGGGCACTATTTCAGCATGTGAGTGAGTTCGAACGGGGCAGAATGATCGTTCTCCGGGAGACGGGATTGTCTAACCATGACATTTCGACTCTTACAGGGCGTGCTGCTACAGCACTGTCTAGTAACAGTTATACCAACCACACAGATGACAATTATGCCAACTNACTCTTACAGGGCGTGCTGCTACAGCACTGTCTAGTAACAGTTATACCAACCACACAGATGACAATTATGCCAACTAAACAGTTTGTTTTCAAACAATGCCAAATGTTTAACTTTTATATTTAATACTCCCACTAAAATTTAACATTACTAGTTAAAAAAAAAATTACTTCAATACAAAAAATTATTTCTCGGATATGCAATAGGTTGAGTGGGCAAGACCTTAGTTAACATGTCTGCTAATTGATTTTTACTTGATACATACTCGATTTTTATTAAGCCCAGCTCCATCTTTTCACTTAAAAAATTATATTTGACATACACTTGCTTTGTTCTCTTATGATAAGCCCGATTGATAATTAGTTTAATATCACTCTGATTATCAACACATAGTGTAATACATTTATAATTCTCACCTAACTCTGACAATAATTGTTTCAACCACAGTATTTCTTTTGCCGCTTCACAGGCAGCTACAAATTCTGCTTCAATAGTTGAGAGAGCAATGGTCTTTTGTTTTTGACTGCACCAAGTGATTGGTCCTCCATTCATTTGAAAAATGTAACCTGTAGTATACCTACGGGTATCAAACCCCCTGCAAAGTCTGCATCTGAATATCCTATGAGATCACTGCTTTCACCATATTTAATACAATAATCTTTTGTATCAATTAAGTATCTTATTACAGGTTTAACAGCATTTGTATGAAGTTGACTAGGGTTTTTAACATATCTGCTCAAAACATTCACAGCAAATAATATATCAGGCCTTGAAACAGAACACAAAAATAACAATGACCCGATAGCTTCTCTGTATGAAAAATTTGGAACTTTTTCATCTACATTCTTAGTGATAATAACATTTATGTCTGCTGGAGTACTTACAGGGTTTGAATTATGCATATCAAACTTTTTAATTACTTGCTTGATGTAATTATTTTGACATATACATATACAATTATTTTTTCTCTCTATTTCCATGCCAACAAAATATGTTAAATTTAACTCTTTAAAGGTAAATTCTTGTTTTAAATACTCAATTATATCTTTAGTAACTTGTTTGCTCTCAGATACTACCAGTGCATCATCAACATACATTATTAAGAACACTCTTACACCTTTAAAAAATCATGTATATGAACAGTTTTCATCCTGAGATTGTATGAAACCATATTTCTTTAAAAAATCACTAATCATTTTGTTCCAACACCTAGATGACTGTTTTAATCCATACAGTGACTTATTTACTTTCAAAATAGAAATACTATTTACTTGCACACCTTCCAGTATATCTTTATATATCCTCTTCAAGATAACCATTAACAATTAAGGTTTTTACATCAAATTGCTTCTTTTNATTTCCATGCCAACAAAATATGTTAAATTTAACTCTTTAAAGGTAAATTCTTGTTTTAAATACTCAATTATATCTTCAGTAACTTGTTTGCTCTCAGATACTACCAGTGCATCATCAACATACATTATTCAGAACACTCTTACACCTTTAAAAAATCCTGTATATGAACAGTTTTCATCCTGAGATATAAGAAACCATATTTCTTTAAAAAATCACTAATCATTTTGTTCCAACACCTAGATGACTGTTTTAATCCATACAGTGACTTATTTACTTTCAAAATAGAAATACTATTTACTTGCACACCTTCCAGTATATCTTTATATATCCTCTTCAAGATAACCATTAACAATTAAGGTTTTTACATCAAATTGCTTCTTTTCTAAGTTATACTTTGCTGCAATAGAGAGAATAATTCTTATTGAATCATACCTGGTGGTTGGAGAGAATATCTCTTGATAGTCAACCTCTTTTACTTGACTAAAACCACGTGCACACAGACGAGCTTTATAACGTATGCCCTGGCCATTCTCGTCCTTCTTAATAGCAAAAACTCACTTAGTATTAAGTGTTCTCTGACCTAAATTTTCAACTGTAGACCAAGTTTCATTTTCTTCTAGTGCCATCAGCTCCTCTTGTATGGTCTTGGACAATTCATCCTTGTGTGAACATCTCATTGCTTCTTCATATGTTTGTGGCAACGAGAACTCAATAAGATTTTCCTCAAAATTTCTGTTTCTTCGCGGTCTTAAATTATGAGAAGGTTCTATATCCTCTATTTCTTGAGATGGCTCATAGGGAAGATTATCACTGTTACAACTGTGCATATTGTCTTCATTTTCTGTTGATGGACTTTCTATCAGTGTGACATCTTTTCTTACTTCGGATTTCNGACTTTCTATCAGTGCGAAATCTTCTTTTGTCACTTTGTATTTGAGGTTAGTTTCATCATTTATGTTTTCTAGATTTTCTTTTCCTTCATAAAAAACGTAAATTTGGGCTATATTCTTTCTTATCTCTGGAACTTGATCTTCATTAAAAATGATATTTCTCGATAATTTTACTTGTTTGTATTTATATTATACATTCTGTAATTAGTATTATCATAACCAACCAGTATCATTTTCTCACTCTTCTTATCTAATTTTGTTCTTAACTGGTAAGGAACATGAACATACCCAGCACTACCAAACACTTTCACATGACCCAACTGACGTTGACGCTACTCCCCATCTGTGGTGTACAGAATGGTTCGTAGGGTCTACAGTTAATGTTCAGTGGCACAGACTATAGGTTCGTTGGATGGCCCGGATACATTCCGGAAGTTGATGAGGTCTGGTTAACTGGATGGCCCTGTTAAAGGCCCTCTGTGGTTGGCTTGTTGCATGCAGCTAGCTTCCTCTCGAGGTGGCGCTTNGAACTGGATGGCCCTGTTAAAGGCCCTCTGTGGTTGGCTTGTTGCATGCAGCTAGCTTCCTCTCGAGGTGGCGCTTCTCGGTGAAGCTCACCACTCGCTCCCGTTCTCGGCATAGGGTAGTAACTGACTGCTTACTACTCTACCACATCCCGGCGAGGGACCCTGTGTGGGCCCCCACCCGCCCTTCGCGGATATGGGCAGCACTGGACAATCCCACTATCTCGACGTGGCACTTCTATTGAAGTTCACCACTCGACTCCGCCTTCTNATATGGGCAGCACTGGACAATCCCACTATCTCGACGTGGCACTTCTATTGAAGTTCACCACTCGACTCCGCCTTCTAGGTGCATTGTAACTGACTGACTGCTAACTAACTGATGCGGTAACTGACTGGCTGACTCGCGTCCCTGCATAGTGATACTACTCGTCCGGCGTGACTCTGGTAACTGTCTCTGAATTTGGTCTGCATTTCGCATCCTGCATCTCGAGTCCTGATTTGGCTGACCGCTTAATGTCGCGAATGACTATCGGCACATCCTGGGGTGGCGGTACAAAACTCTGCGCCACATGCTGCTTGTTGCTTCGACTGACGGATGTGGCCAAGTTCCGATCTTCCTGGCCTTCTCTCTCGGCGCGACTGTGTTCTCTGTGCGGTACTGACTCCTCTGTCCAGTAATAATGAACTGACCTCTCTGTGCAGTGATAGTCAACTGAATCTCACCCTCGCCACAAAGAGGCTTATATCCTTTCTAGCCTCCCTCCCTAAGTTCCTACATGTGTCCCCTTGTTGGGGGAGGGGGTGGGGAGGTAATGGCCTGCACACTGAACTTACACTGTCAGCTTATTCTTCCGCAGTACATGTCTGCATTGTCCTGTGGTTAGCTAAAGGGGGGTGGGGAAGGATTCGTGGCACCACTTTCAGCTTGTCAGCTGTTTCTTGGTGCGTGTTTTCAACTTCAGGCGAAATACGCCTGACCATCTCGTCATTTCTCGGCATTTACAAATTTCACGAGGCTTGCTAGGGGGGTGGGGGTGGGAGGAGGCCTGCGCGGCAGCGATCCCGTGTAATGGCCTGCACGTGCTATACCTCTGAGCTTGACCTCGGGATGTGTAAATGGGCGCCATGTGTCTTCCGAAGACCCCACACTGGTTTAAGCTGGCGGGGTGGGGAAGGGGGTTGATGACAGCNAAATGGGCGCCATGTGTCTTCCGAAGACCCCACACTGGTTTAAGCTGGCGGGGTGGGGAAGGGGGTTGATGACAGCGCCACTTCTAATTAATACTCCTAATTACGCCATACATCAAGATTTTATTTCATTCCAGAACTCATAAGGTGTCATGTTAGGGGTCTGGCTTGAGGAGGTTCTATTCAATATATAAACTGCACAGTTCACAGCCTTAGCCTACAAATTCAATGGAACATCTCTTGCATACAGCATAGAGCGAGCACTCTCCACAATAGTGTGTAGTTATCTCTCAGCCCGTCCTTTTTGCTCAGGGGTGTATGGAGCTGTACACTCCTGAATTATGCGTTCTTTATCCATATAGTCCTTGAAGGTTTTGTTTATATACTCTTCCATTGTCTGTATGAAGGACCTTTACATTGTGGGTATACTTGTTTCTGACCATGGCATTATATTTCTTGAAAAATTCCAATACATCAGTTTTGTGTCTCATAAAATATACATGCCTGTAACTTGTAGCTGCATCTTTGAACAATACAAAATACCTCAGACCTTGCAACTGATGTGCGACTCATAGGTCCGCAGACTTCGCTGTATACTAAGTCACCTGGCTGTAGTTCTCCTCGCACTGATTTGTGAAATGGAAAACAACAGTTTCCCATATGCACATGCTTCGCAAACAAAATTACTTTGATTGACGTCAACTTTTAAACCTTCAACACTATTATCACTCATATTCTTTATTTGTTTAATGCCCTAGTCTCTCGTGCCACTTTTTAATGTCACTTTGATTGCTTTGAACCACATTACAAGTGTCTGGAACCACTGTTAAAATTTTTAGTTCATATAAGTTGTTTTATGTGATTATTGCACCCTTTACCACTTTATTTACTTCGTATATTAAAGCATTAGGGTATTTCTTGATTCCTTTTCGACCGATTACTCCTTCAGAAAACAGGGTTCTTCTTAAACTAGGAACATACAAAACTCCTTGTAGTGTGCTGTTCTACCACTGTTCATCAATCCATCTGCGAATCATAACTTTTCCAATACCGCACACTTCTACATACTGTTTGTTTCCTAATGACAATGATCTTTGGTTGCACTCCACAAGTTCTTCAAAATAATCTTTTCTGAATGTAATGTGCGCAGATGCACCGCTGTCCAAAATCCAGGTATTCTCTTCAACTTCACTGAAGTTGGATTCTACATTAAACGCCAACATTGTCTCGTCTTTTGATGATTTTGCGGTTGGTTTCTTCGGATCACGACATTATTGAGCAAAATACCTACGCTTCCCACAATTATAACATTCTAAACAATGTTTAGAAGTTTTTTTTTTGAGCTACTACCACTCGCATTGTGTTTCTTTTGTTTTGTATTTGCTACAAGAAGGGCAGTTTCTTGTTCTTCCTCCCATACAATAGTGACCTCTTCATTCAACAAACGTGCAGTTAAATTAATGAGGGTCTGCTGTTTAGGATCCAATGGCATCCATGCTTGACGCAACGATCTGTACTTGCCAGGCAAAGTTCCTAGTATTTTGTAATGGTGGCCAATTCGCTGACACTTTCACCACTATCTCTTAGCTGTTGAGCCAGGTTTTCTACCTTCGAGATGTGTTGTGCTACACTGTCACTGAAACACATTTTATACTGGTAAAACCTTTCATGAATCAGCATTTTATTCAATTCACTTTTCTGTGCGTATACTGATTCTAGTTTGGACATTATTTCATGAGCAGTTTCACAGTTTTCTATCGGTGTAATTTGCTTGAGATCCATTGAAGAGGTTGTAATGAATATTGCCATGCCATGGGTTAGTTTCCGTTTTAGGTATGGAAATATCGATCCCATTTCCTTTCAATAGGAATTTTATTTGGAATTTCCATTGCTCAAAATTATTTCCATTAAATTTTTTTACATTCAAAGGTCTTGATGTTTCNGGAATTTTATTTGGAATTTCCATTGCTCAAAATTATTTCCATTAAATTTTTTTACATTCAAAGGTCTTGATGTTTCTATTTTTAAGGTTACCGGCACGCTATTTTTCTGACAATAAGAATAACGTTTTCTTTGCTGTTTTCTTCTGTTCTCTAAGTTCCAGAGCTTCCTGGAGGCCCATAACCTATTGAGGTTTATGGGTTTCTTCTATAATAAAACTTGAGATTTCTAGTATAAATTTTTTATTCACTACACCATAACAATGATACAGAGAAAAACACAGTTATAATAAAATACGCCATTTTACAATGGTGCCACCTAGTAACACGAAGTAACCACGAAGGTGACAATTATGCCAACCAAACAATTTGTTTTNCATTTTACAATGGTGCCACCTAGTAACACGAAGTAACCACGAAGGTGACAATTATGCCAACCAAACAATTTGTTTTAAAACAATGCAAAATGTTCAACATTTATATTTAATAGTCTTCAATAAATGTTATGAAAAATCGTTCATCTTNGTTTTAAAACAATGCAAAATGTTCAACATTTATATTTAATAGTCTTCAATAAATGTTATGAAAAATCGTTCATCTTTATATCCAGTAGGATTTATTGGACCACGGACACCTGTGTGTATAATTTCCAATATATCATTTGCCCTAGGTATGTTATATTTAGACTTCAAGTTAGACATTTTATTTTTTAAGAAAATTTTGCATTTCATATGAATATTTTCAATTTTATTATGTAAACCATTTAGTGCCTGATTTTCACAGAATTCTTTTCGGTTATTGAAATTAGTATGACCAAGAATTCTATGCCATGTTTCCAAATTTAACATCTGAGTATCGTTTGTATATGCCTTTACATTTTTTATGTATCCCACTTTACCTGTCAGTTCCAATAATTTAGTATTCTAAACGCGAAAGCAATCAAATAATTTCTTGTGTCATACATTTCAGCGTTATCGTCATTGAATGTTATAACATTTTTCTTACTGACAATACGTGAAACACTCAATCAATTTTGCGCATATTTGACACAAAACAAACACAATTAGATAAAGTTTTGATGTATATTCCTTCAAAATTGAAAACATTATAGTATTACCAATTTTATCAGATTTTAGAGAAATGCCACCACCTACCTCAATTCCAACAGGACATTCTAAAGTTTTGTACTCACATAAATATTTATNGATTTTAGAGAAATGCCACCACCTACCTCAATTCCAACAGGACATTCTAAAGTTTTGTACTCACATAAATATTTATAATCGTTTATGATTTGATCTGATCACCCACTATCCAACAGCCATGTGACACGTTCACTACTCACTTCACTGTTGTTCGATGAATTCGTTCTTGACGTCTTAACGCAGGGGTGCCCAAACTGCGGCCCGCGGGCCCATTCTTTGTGGGCTGCGCTCACCGGCTTCAGTAGATACAAGTTACCAAATTCTTATTTTTAGGGTGTCTGATACAAAAGTAAAAAAGCAATACGTAATACGAATTTATTAAAAGTTAAAGTCACTGATGAAACTAGACGATATTTTTCATTATTTTATCAGTCAGGCGACTTATGTACATATTTTTGATGTACTACCTCCGCCCGCCATCTCCGTCTCGAACGAATAAACAAACGACTTCCCAGACGATACACGACACTCTGAATTTTAAATGTCATCGAATTGCCTACCTACTTTTAGATCACAAATATTATTATGTCAAGTGTCGTAAATGCAGCCCGCGGCGGTCTTATTTTTCCTTAATATGGCCTCCTAAAAAAAAAGTCTGAGTACCACTGTCTTAACGTCTATGTTGGATGATTTAACATGTGAATTGTTATCTACAGTTCAATTCCATTATATTGTTTCTGTTTCTCGAATATTTTCCTCTTCATCTCATATTTTCTCTTTGATTGGGACAATTTGTTTTTACACGACGTGTCTTATTCCATCTATAACACATTAAAGTTATATTACAATAAATAAATAAATCTATTTTTTTGGTTCTTTGTTGTACACTTACATTCCTCACTTCATGTGAATTCAATGTTTGTAAATTAATTTCATAGCTACTTGATTCTCTTTTCTTCTAATTATTATTTGGATTTGTTTCATATCTGAATATGTGAGTTTTGCATGTTGGAAAAGAAGTTGAAAAATTGTGATTTAATAAATATAAAAAATATATTTAAGAGCAATATTTATGAATTTATGAATAATTTAACAGAAAATTCCATCATGGCAGCAGTTGTCCATAAATCCTAGCCATGTTCTGCTATAATGTTAAAATTTTCCGTTAAATTAGTGTCATACATTTATTTACACTGTTTTTAAATATCTTACTACATTTCTCAANAATGTTAAAATTTTCCGTTAAATTAGTGTCATACATTTATTTACACTGTTTTTAAATATCTTACTACATTTCTCAAAATATAATTCTTCTACTGGTTTTACTACATACAAGAGTCGCATTCAGGTATAAAACAGAACACAATAATATAAATCACTATTTCAACAGTTACCATGTTGAGTATTATATTAATATCTTTAGTATATGAAATAAAATTGATAAATAAAATTGTCTAGTTTATTCGTTATACAAAACTCACATATCTATTTCCATCACATAATGCGCTATCCTGTTCCATATTTCTCTTGTGAACTCAAGTATAACAAAATTATTTATCTCAAAATTTATAACAATGGTGAGAAAGAAAAGTAAGGTCATTCAATGGTATGAAGTGTTGTTTTACCTGACATCTCATTTCTGAAATACAACCATACCAAATTTCATGGTATTGTGTGCTATTCCTGATGTTTTTACTGTTACAAGAAAANTCATTTCTGAAATACAACCATACCAAATTTCATGGTATTGTGTGCTATTCCTGATGTTTTTACTGTTACAAGAAAATATTGAAATGATTTAGTTTTTACATTTTGGTACAGGTATAATGAAATAAACGTATTTGTATAACTGTAATCAAAACTACCATAATAACATTTTTTTTGACGAAAATTCAATGTGAGTTTGACCAATAACCGTAATAAATGCAGCAAAGCGAACAGGTAGTGATATAAATACGCCTTATATATTTCCAGTAACACTCATTTCATTCATATTTGAAACTCGGTAGTCAGAGACAATAGGTCATCCTTGGGTTTGAGCGGCATTATTACACTCTTAAGTAGGACGACAGCCACGTTGAAAAGCTCTATATAAGGTTCTACAATTAATTTTAGAATGTAGTATTGAGAATACAAACGTTGTTAAACAGTACGTTATTTACAGCAAGTAACACTTTTCAAATGTGTGTGGTAATCCCGACAATCTGTACCAGGATTCAGCGGCAGACAACTTGCCTGCGAAGAAGGAGACAGTAGCCTGAGACTCGCGTAGTGCAACCGAGAAGGAGGCAGGAGAAGTGATGAGAAACACGGTGATGTCCGTGACAAAATGAGAAACAGAAATCGACGGAAGCTAGCCAACAATCCCTCTCAGTTTGCTTCACAACGCAGTTACTCTACGCTCATTTCAAGGTGACTGCGCTGAAGCTAATGCATGCAGTGCACGTATCAAACTGTAGCAATGCATGTTCGTGATCTCTGCACGGTTTGATAAATATGAATGAGTTGGCGTTATCTAGTATCCAACACCTCTACATACTAACGTTATGCTAACGAGATCTAATACGAATTTCAGAACAGTGGAATTCTTCTGTGACAGCAAGACTTTGAAGTGAAGGTGTCACCTCAGCTACTCATAGATGTCATAGAAACATTGTAGTTTTCATAAAGTATAATTTAATTACACATAACAAAAAATACATAATCTTACATAACACGGAAATTTAAAGCTAATATTTCGGATAAGCATTATTATTGATTTTAGGCAACAAAAATATTGAAAGTACCTGTCTTTCATAAGGAAAAACTTACACTTTGCTTAAAGACAAAAAACACACATACACATGTTACAAATGCGACCAATATCTAAGGTAATTTTTCCCAAACTCAAGTTGCTTGTCAACACACAAACACCGGGCTCGGTTATCGGCGGGATTATTACAGGATTTTCATACATGGCCAACGTGACGGATGTTGCCGTTCGTCGGTGGGTTTTCTCAGGGTTCTCCTGTATTTATACCACCACTACGTTCCACCGCTACTCCATCCTCACCTCGCTTCATCATCAGCACTAAAGACCTGAGCTGTTGATCGCCATCTCTCCGTCATTCAAGCAAAGATATCAGGCATTTCTTCCGATCTCCTTTTGTCACAAATTTGAACAAACATTGCGACATATATTTGTATTTTTCACACGGAAAAAACACACATAATATGTATTGCCAGTAGCAATACTTATATACAGCAAATATATGAAATTAATACGTTGATCAGAAAACAATTTGACCTAAAACAGGGCTAGTTAAACTTTTGACTATTCTTTCCGTGTGAAACAATATCCCTGTTCTTGGGTCTATCCTAGAATTAAAGAGTTTGCAATCACATCGTTGTAAATCCTATCGAAAATAATATTAATCATTACAGTAACGGAACTCTCCGTATTTCTGGAAATCGATTACTTTAACAAGCAAATAACTTATTGCGCCAAGCATTATATAATATTTGATACGTTAAATGTTAGTNTGATAATTACAGTAACGGAACTCTCCGTATTTCAGGAAATCGATTACTTTAACAAGCAAATAACTTATTGCGCCAAGCATTATATAATATTTGATACGTTAAATGTTAGTCAGCTTTAAGTGGCACAAAGAAATAATGACAAAGACTTTTAGAAGTAGAAAGAATGCTAATTAAACATATTGATCAATTATTCATGTTTAAGTATTGCTAATAAACGAAAATTTCAGTAACATTACTGAAATAATTATAAGCTTGTAATCTATCATGAATTTCCTGAAAACGTATTGAAAATAATACATATTAATTATTTATTTTAGCTAAGCATTTTGAGACAGACACTTAATTACTTCAAAAACTTAATTACTTCAAAAAGTAATTGAAATCCGACACGTTTTGCACCCGATGAAGAAATAAAGTTTTATACGTGGCATTGTGATACAAGAAAATCCACTAATAAAAACATTAAACTCTATAGGTAATTTGAGTCAAGTGGCCCGTTCTCCGAAGTTCCAATATACCAGTGATTAAATAACAGGAACGGGAGTCTGTTTCTTAATTGTAAACATAAAGAGTTCGGTCCACGGTTCCTAATCTAGGCTTTCTAATTACTCCTTTCACTTTATTAATTCAAACGCATCTCATTCCTTCCTGCAAATTTCTCTTTCAGGCATCCCGCCAAGACTTCTTAAATGTGCGCCTGTAGCAAGACATTTCAATTACTTCTTACTCAGCGTGCATATTAATTACGGTGGAAATTCAAACAGAGATTAAACTGTAACAGTTCCTGCAGTGAAGGGACCGTGACAAGTGTGTGTCATTCCTCTTAGAAAGTTTCCCTAATCACGGTAACTCGGGAAACATTATGCAAAATTGTGAAGGAGTGATAAAAATGCTTAATCGAGTTGTTGAATAGTCCTATTTAANAACTCGGGAAACATTATGCAAAATTGTGAAGGAGTGATAAAAATGCTTAATCGAGTTGTTGAATAGTCCTATTTAATACAAAGAAAATTTCTTAAATTATGGTAATATATGATTTTGACCGTTAAATCAGTTTATTTTCTTTAAAAAATAAGCTAATTTAAAACTCTCACAAATACTTAGCAAACGACCGTTTGTAAACGTAATTTAGAAGTTTTTGAAAATATTTCGATGTGTTTTAATGTGAAGCTTCTTTTAACGCGTAAATAAATGACTGTCCTCCAATACGTTATTTATGAAGGCTACGTTAAATAATTTTTTTGCTTATGTAGTTTGTTACACAGGGTCTGTCATTAAAAACGTGACAAAAGTCTGACATAGGAAAATCGGTTGTTTTGGTTTCTGTATTGCCACTCAATACTGTTCTTCACGTCAAATATAAACATGACATATTCATCGTAGAGTACCAAGTTTTTAATTGGCTAGCAGTCAGCTAATGGAGTGCAAGCATGCGACCATAACAATTAATCCTCTCAAGACCTCAACAGTAGAGAACAGAAACTAAAACTTTGTATGCACAAACCAGTAACTTAGATATTAAAATTAGCACAGATTTCCTTCCAAAACATTGTTAAAGTTCTGCGTGTCCAAGTTATTGTGATGGCTTCTCAGCACAGGCTGTCAGATGACATCCTACAGTGGTATGAGTAGAAATAGCGGTATGGAAAAGATAACAGACGATACTTATAAGAAAACTGGCAGCCTAAAGCATCTGTGAACGTTCTATAGAGTGAAGAGATTTGGGCGGCTCTTTACATCGTGGTCTTGAGGGTGAAGCAAGTGGAGTATGGTGCAATGCTGAAATGCAACAGCTGGGGAAACGGAAGGACCTCGAGAAAACCTGCCCATCAACTGGGAGCGACCCCGCCTGGAATCGAACCCGGTTTGCCGTAGTGGGAGGTGAACGTTCTATCCGCCGCGCTACCGCGGCCTCAGGGTTCTGTAGAATACGTTCATAATGTCACTCGGAAACTGTTGGTATCTTGCAAAGATAGACATAACAGTAAATATAATGATACCAAATGGCAACGCTGCACAGTGTTTGAAAAAACCACACATAGGTCCTCATTTGTAATTTTTTCGACTTTCCTAAAACTCGAAGCCATTGCCCTGATAATGTATTCATATGTTTGGAAAGACAGTAGCAAGTCTAAACTGGCGCATTTGACGGTCGAGGATCGCCTGCTACGACCTGCAAAGTCATGCACCGAGCGGATGGAAGCAGCAGGCGGAGTTGAGCCTTGTTGTTGCTATGTTTCAGTCGTCAGTATTGCAAGTAACTGGGCGTTCCACGTCCAAGTGTTTCTTTTATCATGACATATGGTCCTTAAGGTAGGAGCTCCAATATCATTTAGAGTAGTTAACGTCACGTGTACAATAATAATATTAAATTATTATTACATAGAAGAGTAATTAGTTGTTTCACGAGATTTCCGATTTCCTCAGAGCAATGACAAAAGTATATTTTGTGTTGCTACAATTGCTTGTAATTGTTGTGCAATATTTATTTACCTTTCAAATGAGGCTACTCTCAAGGTAGGTAAAAGTGCGTAAGTATTATTTGTTAGAATGTTTGTGGACAGGTGTCGATCACGGAACAACACACATGCAGTAGTTCAAGTTTGTTTCAACCATTTTGTACGAACATAACAGGATCTTTGAGTGTAAACTGCATATTTCATACATATTACGTACAAAAGGTGGCGAGTACAAGACTATGATCAAGATAGAGTGGAGGAAAAGAAAAAGGACTTTACAGACAAATTTCGGCAGAAAAATGATTTCCTCATTGTGGCGTCAAGCAAATATCTGGACACACTGACGATTGCAATACACTCAGAAGATTTTTCGAGAACACGAAAGTCACAGTGGAAATCACAACTGATAAGGAAGAGCTAATCACCAGATTTTCAGTAATTTTTCAAGCTCTATCTTGCGGATACAAGCTTCGTACAGAATCATTAATACAATATGCTCTAGACAATGCTGGAATATGCTTCTACAAGTGTGTGGTACAAGATGCCGGCAAGTGTCTATAAAATATTAATGCAATATGCTCTAGATACTGCTGGGCAAGGACCCTTTTATGTACACAGTGGAAGATGCGAAGAAAAAGTTCATGGAGGCAATTGTAGATATCTGCAACAAAGTTTAAAGATATTTACCTGACATCGAAGCCGATGGAGCCAGTCGCCTCGCAGGAAAGACGAGCTACACCACAACAACATTGTGCTGCTGCTGCATCCGCACGTGAGGATTACAAGGTGAGGGACCACAACTACATCGTATCTGCATGCACGAGGTGCAATTTTTTGCACCGAAGACCGAAGAAACTTGTATTTTTCCACAACTCGAGCTACAATGAGAATTTTATCGTCAGTGCAGCTGGCGTATGGCGGAAAAGATATCTTCATCATTCCTCAAACGAGCAAAAAAATGATAACATTTTCAAAGCAGCTGTGAGACAGATTTTCTATCCAGTTTGTAGATACGTTCTGGTTCATGGCTCACAGTCTGGCATCATTGGCTGAGTATCTGCCTTGAGCTCAATTTAATAACATATCCAAGATCTTCAGTGGAAGCCAACTGCCTCTTGTCACACGAAAAGGCGTTTTTTTCTATTATTACGTGGACAGCTGGGAGAAGCTGGACGAACAGCAGTTGCCTCCGAGAGGCATTTTACAGCAGTCTGCCGGGTGCTGGGATCAGAGATGAAGAACGAGTCCATGCCAAGAAGGTATGTCAAGAGTTTGGCTGTAGCAGTCTTAAGGAATATTCGGAGTTGTACTTCAAGACGAGCGTTCTTCTCCTGGCGGACGTCTTCGAAAATTTCAGAAATTGGTGTATGTAAGTCTACATACAAGCTGGATTGTGCACATTATGTCATCGCGCCAGTGTTCGCTTTCGAAGCTGTGTTGCGAATGACGGGGGGTCGAGCTAGATCTTCTAACAAACTACGACATGCTCATGGTCGTCGAGAAATGGATCCGTGTTGGCGTGGCCCAGTGCGTCAAACGAAATGCGGTGGCGAACAACATCAATGCACCAGAAACATATGATCCCATGAAGCTTTCAACCTCCTTAGAGTACATCGACGCAAACAACCTGAACGGCTGGGCCATGTCGCTATCATTGCCGATACGCAACATCAAGTGGACCGATGTGAACACCGACGTCATGTCTGTTCCAGACGATGGGGTGACCGGATACATCTTGGAGGCGGATGCCGAGTATCCTGCGGCCCTACGAGGAACATAGTGATTTGCCATTTCTTCCCGTCAACCAGTATCCGCCAGCCTCGAAACAGCCAAAGGTGATGACAACGCTGGAAGACAAGAGCCACCACATCGTCCATTACCGTAACCTCAAGCCGGCCATGGAACACGGATTGAAGCTCGTCATGATTCTCTGCATGCTGCAGTTCGAACAGACTTCACGGCCAAAGACTTACATAGATTTAATATTTCAGAGCGACAGGCAACCCCCAATGATTTCGAGAAAGATTTTTTAAAATTAGCAAACAACGCAACTTTTGGCAAATTATTGGAGAACCAAAGGAAATTGCAAAAGATGAAATTGGTATGTAATGAGAAACGACAAAAAAATTTCTGACAAAACCGACATTTCTGGACAGTATAACTTACGAAGGCAATTTTTCCCTGATTCGATTGCAGCACGAAGTAATACTTTTCGACAAGCCCGTATACGCAGGGTTCACGGTGCTCGACATGTCCACAACTCTCATGTACAGGTTCCACTATGACGTGATGAGGCCCGATACGGGAAAAACATCGAGCTCCTGTATACAGACATGGACTCTTTCCTGTTGGATATTAGAACACAGGACTTCTGCAGGGACATGGTTTCGGACGCAAAGTCCTTTGCAGAGTTTAACACCAGCGGCTATCCCACGAACCACAAATACTTTTCGCCCACCAACAAGAAGGTAGTGGGCAATCAAGGACGATTGCTACGGATGAAACTGTATACATAGAAATGCGGGAGAAAAGTAACAAAAGTGGCAAAGGAATTAAGAAATGTGTGGTGAAGAATAAAATAAAATTTGACGACTTCATGAATGTTTTGGACAATTATACGAGCATGAGGGTGAAGGTAATTCGCTCGCACCAGCATGTCCTGTGTTCTGAGTGCATCAAAAAGATGGCGCTACGATGGACAGATGACAAGCGACTCTTTCGTGAATATGGTGAACGCACGCTTCTCTACGGCTATTATAATATTTAGGTATCCTCTGAATTTTATCGTGTATGATTTATTGTACATTTTGTGTGTGTATATATATATATATATATATATATATATATATATATATNCAAAGTTTAAAGATATTTACCTGACATCGAAGCCGATGGAGCCAGTCGCCTCGCAGGAAAGACGAGCTACACCACAGCAATATTGTGCTGCTGCTGCATCCGCACGTGAGGATTACAAGGTGAGGGACCACAACTACATCGTATCTGCATGCACGAGGTGCAATTTTTTGCACCGAAGACCGAAGAAACTTGTCGTCTTTTTCCACAACTCGAGCTACAATGAGAATTTTATCGTCAGAGCAGCTGGCGTATGGCGGAAAAGATATCTTCATCATTCCTCAAACGAGCAAAAAAATTATAACATTTTCAAAGCANTGCAGCTGGCGTATGGCGGAAAAGATATCTTCATCATTCCTCAAACGAGCAAAAAAATTATAACATTTTCAAAGCAGCTGTGAGACAGATTTTCTATCCAGTTTGTAGATACGTTCTGGTTCATGGCTCACAGTCTGGCATCATTGGCTGAGTATCTGCCTTGAGCTCAATTTAATAACATATCCAAGATCTTCAGTGGAAGCCAACTGCCTCTTGTCACACGAAAAGGCGTTTTTTTTCTATGATTACGTGGACAGCTGGGAGAAGCTGGACGAACAGCAGTTGCCTCCGAGAGGCATTTTACAGCAGTCTGCCGGGTGCTGGGATCAGAGATGAAGAACGAGTCCATGCCAAGAAGGTATGTCAAGAGTTTGGCTGTAGCAGTCTTAAGGAATATTCGGAGTTGTACTTCAAGACGAGCGTTCTTCTCCTGGCGGACGTCTTCGAAAATTTCAGAAATTGGTGTATGTAAGTCTACATACAAGCTGGATTGTGCACATTATGTCATCGCGCCAGTGTTCGCTTTCGAAGCTGTGTTGCGAATGACGGGGGGTCGAGCTAGATCTTCTAACAAACTACGACATGCTCATGGTCGTCGAGAAATGGATCCGTGTTGGCGTGGCCCAGTGCGTCAAACGAAATGCGGTGGCGAACAACATCAATGCACCAGAAACATATGATCCCATGAAGCTTTCAACCTCTTTAGAGTATATCGATGCAAACAACCTGAACGGCTGGGCCATGTCGCTATTATTGCCGATACGCAACATCAAGTGGACCGATGTGAACACCGACGTCATGTCTGTTCCAGACGATGGGGTGGCCGGATAAATCTTGGAGGCGGATGCCGAGTATCCTGCGGCCCTACGAGGAACATAGTGATTTGCCATTTCTTCCCGTCAACCAGTATCCGCCAGCCTCGAAACAGCCAAAGGTGATGACAACGCTGGAAGACAAGAGCCACCACATCGTCCATTACCGTAACCTCAAGCCGGCCATGGAACACGGATTGAAGCTCGTCATGATTCTCTGCATGCTGCAGTTCGAACAGACTTCACGGCCAAAGACTTACATAGATTTAATATTTCAGAGCGACAGGCAACCCCCAATGATTTCGAGAAAGATTTTTTAAAATTAGCAANACAGACTTACATAGATCTAATATTTCAGAGCGACAGGCAACCACCAATGATTTCGAGAAAGAATTTTTAAAATTAGCAAACAACGCAACTTTTGGCAAATTATTGGAGAACCAAAGGAAATTGCAAAAGATGAAATTGGTGTGTAACGAGAAACGACAAAAAAATTTCTGACAAAACCGACATTTCTGGACAGGATAACTTACGAAGGCAATTTTTCCCTGATTCGATTGCAGCACGAAGTAATACTTTTCGACAAGCCCGTATACGCAGGGTTCACGGTGCTCGACATGTCCACAACTCTCATGTACAGGTTCCACTATGACGTGATGAGGCCCGATACGGGAAAAACATCGAGCTCCTGTATACAGACATGGACTCTTTCCTGTTGGATATTAGAACACAGGACTTCTGCAGGGACATGGTTTCGGACGCAAAGTCCTTTGCAGAGTTTAACACCAGCGGCTATCCCACGAACCACAAATACTTTTCACCCACCAACAAGAAGGTAGTGGGCAATCAAGGACGATTGCTACGGATGAAACTGTATACATAGAAATGCGGGAGAAAAGTAACAAAAGTGGCAAAGGAATTAAGAAATGTGTGGTGAAGAATAAAATAAAATTTGACGACTTCATGAATGTTTTGGACAATTATACGAGCATGAGGGTGAAGGTAATTCGCTCTCACCAGCATATCCTGTGTTCTGAGTGCATCAAAAAGATGGCGCTACGATGGACAGATGACAAGCGACTCTTTCGTGAATATGGTGAACGCACGCTTCTCTACGGCTATTATAATATTTAGGTATCCTCTGCATTTTATCGTGTATGATTTATTGTACATTTTGTGTATATATATATATGTATTCTGCATTTCGTTGCGTGTGATTTCTTGTGCATTGATGTCCTTTGCATTTTGGTCTGTTTTTTCTGAATTTTTGTATGTGTGTTTTCCACATTTGTGCATTTTTGTAAATAGGTTCAATGCATTTTTGTGCTATTTCTGCATTTCGTCGTTTGCGATTTTTCAATATTTGTCCATTTTTGTATATATGTACTCCGCACTTGTTTGTTTTCCCTGTATTTTTGTACATGTGNTATATATATATATATATATATATATATATATATATATATGTGTCTTCTGCATTACGTTGCGTGTGATTTCTTGTGCATTGATGTCCTTTGCATTTTGGTCTGTTTTTTCTGAATTTTTGTATGTGTGTTTTCCACATTTGTGCATTTTTGTAAATAGGTTCAATGCATTTTTGTGCTATTTCTGCATTTCGTCGTTTCTGATTTTTCAATATTTGTCCATTTTTGTATATATGTACTCCGCACTTGTTTGTTTTCCCTGTATTTTTGTACATGNTGATTTTTCAATATTTGTCCATTTTTGTATATATGTACTCCGCACTTGTTTGTTTTCCCTGTATTTTTGTACATGTGTTCTCCACATTTGTGTTTTTTTCTGCATAGAACTGTACGGTTTTCTGAATTGAAATTTTATCTGGTGTGTTTTTGGTGGCTGCAGCGAAATTAATTTTTTTTGGCAAGAATTCGTGTCTTCAAAAGTTATAACCTGGCGTCTAAAAGACACGTGTATCATGTAATATGCGTGTGGGTCTGGTGTACATTTTTTTATATAAGACAAAATATCAGGAAAGCATTTTCCTCCAGGGCTACAAGTGTTAGATGCGCAGCCCGTCCTAAGTCGTGGAACCATGTGTGTTGCTAGAGCATGCACATGGTCAGGTAGGCAATCTGAATAAAATGACCTCAAACGAACATAAATGCTTTTTTTATAATTGCACATTCTTTATAAACTTTTGGTAATTTTTGTAACTGCTAAATATTGCGAGTAACCCAGGATTTATTTTAGGCTCTTCCAATGTTCTTAATTTTAACTAGCACATATAGGTAATNTAAATATTGCGAGTAACCCAGGATTTATTTTAGGCTCTTCCAATGTTCTTAATTTTAACTAGCACATATAGGTAATGAAGGATTCACGCCTTGGGTCTCACCCTGCCTGCGGCGGTTGGGTTGTGCGGGACATCCTAACTACAAAATATATACGGGAAGGTCCGCCTAACATGGGCACACCCAAAATTTCCGGAACGGTTGTAGATCACGAAATGCGGTTTCCACTAAATGAAATTACGTACGAGGGAAGTAATTTGCCGTAAAGTGACTATTCATAACACGTGTATGGACAAAAATAATTAAACCACATAGGATTCTTTTCCTGGAGAAATACATTTATTCCAAGGGCATCTGAGATTACATGCAAAGAGGAATTCAGTGATATAGCATATGCAATGGAAAGTAACATAGAAACACCAATAAATAATGTGCAAATGTGATTAAGTTAGGTGGACCGGTAGCATTGGGCAGAGGACCTGCACTTACAGCTGTAAGCAAGCAACACGCACCGTGACTCATCCTGGCGGGACCGCTTCCTTATAGCAGCGTAGCGCTTACCTTAATGGAGCAAGGGGCAGGGACTGCGATATTGGACAGAGGAGAGCACAGCAATGGAGAGAAGACGGGCAATGTGAGTGCAATTCTGATAAAAAATAAATTACATTTTATTAAGATACCAACGTAATTCAGGAGATTTGTTTCCTAGTCATTAAATGTACTGAGTAACAAGTGCAAACAGATGCACAAGAAAATTAAAAAAAAAAAACCTAAGATGAAATGCAATCGCATTCGCATGCACAGTACCAAAGAGCACAGCTATGGCCGGAACACCTCACATTAGGTCTTTTCACAGCACGTGCTCGATGTGTTTACCGTTGACAGCAATACACATCTGTACNCCGGAACACCTCACATTAGGTCTTTTCACAGCACGTGCTCGATGTGTTTACCGTTGACAGCAATACACATCTGTACACACACATGTAGCAAGGAACGAGTGGCCTGAAGTATTTCTGGTGTAATGACTCTACAAACTGCCACAATACATTCCTCCATGGAATTGTAGGAACCGTGTTGTACGCACTATTTTTCGGTGTTGCCCACAAAAAAAATAAAAACGTGTGAGGTCAAGGGAGCGATCTGGCCGTCTTACAACATCACCACGCCCTAACCACTGGTTTGAACACTTTTCATACAACACTTACCTCGTCACAAAAGTAAAATGTGCAGGACAACCATCATGCTGAAACCACATATCACGACGCATGTCGTGCGACATGTCTTCCAGAAGTATGGCCCTATCAAGTAGTCGATAACGATTCCACACCACACATTAACTTCCCACTGTCGCTGGTGCTCCAAATGCTGGACCCAACGCAGATTATCCATTGCCCAGTATTGGATATTTCGTAAATTTACACGCCCATGATTTGTGAAGGTCGCTTCATCGGTAAATAGTATGTTCTTCAGAAAATTGCTTTCATCCCTTACAAACATCAGAACAAACCTACATAAATTATAGTCGCTGCTGGAAATCACCCTCATGTAATGCCTGATGAAGAGCCACTTGTTATGGATGGAATTTATTTTGGTGCAGTAGCCATAACACACTTGTTTTACTTATTCCCACGAACCTGGAAATATCCCGTGTACCCCTGTGGGGGTTTGCATCGACACGCGCCAAATCATCGTGTTGGTGTGTCTCGCCCTTAACAGTCTTTCGTCGCACTTGTGTTGTNGGTTTGCATCGACACGCGCCAAATCATCGTGTTGGTGTGTCTCGCCCTTAACAGTCTTTCGTCGCACTTGTGTTGTAGAATTCCAATCACCTTGTGTGCGAATTCTTCGTATCGTTTGCCGCGAGATAAGTGTCCGATTAGGATACCTTTCANAGAATTCCAATCACCTTGTGTGCGAATTCTTCGTATCGTTTGCCGCGAGATAAGTGTCCGATTAGGATACCTTTCACCATACATTTGGAAGGCTTGCTTAGAAATTTGCCACACTCACCATAAATAAGTTTGAGTGTCCAGTTTTTCCTCATTCGTGACCTTCATTGTGTACCTACAGCCACACACTGCAGTACCACTTACCATAACAGATTACGGGGACTCATGCTGCGCTGCTATAGTCGGTTCACGACGGGAAGAAACTTTTGAAAATCAACATTTGAAAAAACACCCTAGCCGTTAGCTACATGTATATAACATTACAAGCAGCGGCGAGCGCGGATACAGTTATGCCGTCAGGTTGCCAGCACAAAGAGAGTAAATAGTTCCAAAGTTTTAACGTAATTGTTAATTTATCGCTTACAAATGGGCGTCGAAAAGAATTTTATCGTATTATGCCAATTATTAATGACGTGATGCTAACGTATTTAGATTTCAACGTATTTTGCATAGTTACACGATCTCGCTCAAGGTGAAAGTAGAGCGGCCATTTGTTTACTACCAGCATTCCTTGTGTTGTTGAATGGGTGTGGTCGACACACGTGCCAGAGAATTTGTGGNTTGTTGAATGGGTGTGGTCGACACACGTGCCAGAGAATTTGTGGGATTCTTGTTTAACCTATAATAATTCATTTATCGGTTCTTTTTTTTTACTTATATCCGCTCTTTATTATTTGGTTTTCCATAACATATGATTTTAATTTGTGATAACTTTCTCGTACAGATTCCTTTTGCTTCAGTAACCTGTATAAGAGATTANTTATTTGGTTTTTCATAACGTATGATTTTAATTTGTGATAACTTTCTCGTACAGATTCCTTTTGCTTCAGTAACCCGTATAAGAGATTACTCGTAGTGCGTTCTAACGTGTTTAATATTTTTTAAATTTATTTCAGGTTTGCTTAAAATTTTATTTACTGTATTTTACGTTGTATGTTGCGGTAGTTTTTGTGTGCAGTCATGAGTTGTAGCAAGGTGAAGAAACGAGAGGTCACGACTCCTCAACACCAACAGGACATAATTAACCTCGCCGAATCTTTGTATTCACTAATTAGGCGAGGGGAAATGAAACCCTTCAACGTCGTGGAAAGAGTGGCAGGAATGTTGAAACTCTCCAGATCTACAGTGCTAAGGTCAATTATGTTGGCAGACGAAATGTGTTTACAAGAACATAAAGAAAATTGGTTAATAACTTGATAACGTCGTCGAACGTTGTCTACGTGTCTTTTTGCCATTTTATTTCGGTAATTATTAAGTTTATGGGGTTTTCTGTAAAAAATTAAAATAATTCATGGAAAATCTTATATTTCCACTCTGCTAATAATGCAGAACACGAATATACGAGGGGCATTAACGTCCGACTAATTTCGTAACATGTGCCCACCTAACCTAACAGAACCTAACCCCACGATGGGTTAATCACTATTTTACATATTTAAACTAACCTAGGATTGTTGGGTTTTACACTAACCTAGGATATTTGTATTTTACACTTACCTAGAATTGTAGGGTTATGTAGACTTAAATGTGAGTGTATGAATCACCTAACCAAAAGGTGGTATTACAATGTGTAATTAAAAATAAAAACTACTTTGTGTTGGAATTTGTGTACCCCTGCGAGGGATTCTTCATAAACAACCCAATATATACAGTGGAAATTTATTATAAAGACAACTGACAATGGTAAGGAAAATTGCCTCTATAGTGAGTTTGTTATAGCCAATTAATTTTATATAGGTTATGGAGAGATGGTGCATTTTAAGATTCTGAAGAAACTGCTTGTTTTGTATTTAGAAGTTACATTGCGGCATTAATTGCCATTGCATTGTTATACATCACTAAATAGATTACAGTCGATATAACTGGAACTTCCCCTACTATCAAACATATCTGTATCACTTCACTAAACACGAGAGGACATCGTAATCGATGAAATCACAGTCATAATCTTTTAAGTAAACAATTGTGTATTAATGCATTTCCCCAACACCGCTGTTCTACAGCCATTGTCTTTAAGTTATTGTAAATTATCATTATCAGTGTCATATTTTTCACTTTCAGTGCTACATAGCCAACCTAATTTGCTTAATTTAAAAAGGACCATAATTCAGTTTCTGGGTCAACTACAGTTACTGATAACAAAAACATACAAGGGTCATCGTAATGGACAATGCACCATATCACAGCACACAGGTGTGCGCTCCAACCTTTTGTTTTTGAATAAATAAAATGTTTATATTGTTTGT
>NQII01005619.1:91732-105685 GCA_002778355.1 Clitarchus hookeri | reverse complement strand
AGTCGTGAACTGACTATATTAGGAAGTGGTCCCGCAAGGATGAGTCACGGCACGTGGTGTTTGCGCACAACTGTGAGTAAAGTTCCACTGCTCCATGCTACCGGTCGACTTAATCATAATTGCACATTATTTCTCGGCGTTTCTGTGTTACTTTTAATTGCATATGCTATATCACTGAATTNTGTGAGTAAAGTTCCACTGCTCCATGCTACCGGTCGACTTAATCATAATTGCACATTATTTCTCGGCGTTTCTGTGTCACTTTTAATTGCATATGCTATATCACTAAAATCCTCTTTGCATGTACTTTCACATGCCGTTGAAATAAATGCATGTTTCTTGGGAAAAAGTCTTATTTGGTTTAATTATTTATATCCATACACGTGTTACGAATAGTCACTTTTCGGCAAATTACTTGCTCGTGTAAGTATTTTAATTTAGCGAAAACATCATTTCGTGATCTGAAACTGCCCTAGAATTTTTTGGGATGTCCACATTAGGCGGACCATCCTGTACATGTTTTTTGCCTTGGGAAGTTCAGCAGGACAGCTGCATGTGCAGAGTCGCGCAATCTACGTAAATTATTTGTCTATTTAATTTCCAATTCTTCAGTATTTTAAAATTTTGTGACATCCATTTTTGTCGAGGACGAGTCTGATAAGCCCGTGGAACATAAAGTACATTTTATAACTAGTCCAATCTTCAAATATTTTAATGGAAACTGAAGCCACCAAAACTTTCAGACAAATATGACGGCGTATATGACGTTACGGATGATGCCACAACTGTCCACCTTTGTATGACCCAATTTACTGGAAGCAATTCGATGGAAAAATTTGACAGTGTGACAGAGGCTTGACATCTCGCCGACAGCGAGGTCATGAGAGATGGAGCAAGTTCCTCAGAGA
The DNA here is from genome assembly GCA_002778355.1 of Clitarchus hookeri. Lineage (NCBI taxonomy): Eukaryota > Metazoa > Arthropoda > Insecta > Phasmatodea > Phasmatidae > Clitarchus > Clitarchus hookeri. Next base: position 104,777 of record NQII01005619.1, on the reverse strand, counting down.
AACAAGAGAAGTGGAGGAATAAGTTCTGGCCTGCAGTAGAGAACTATCCCAGCATTCGCACTGAGTGACTTAGGGAAACCATGGCACATCGAAGTGAGGATGATCGGATCGAGAATCGAGTCCGGGTCCTCGCGATTACGGGTCTAATGTTGTTGCTCTGCCACCTCACTCACTATGGGTCGTCCGTCGTGCTTTGTGCACTTGAAGTGCTTGACGTCGCCGATTAACTGTTGTTACGCTTCTGTACTGCTGGTAAGATAATGACTATCAGCTGTTTATGGTAAACTGTGCCCTTTTGAAAGCCCTGCTTAAGATATACTTGTATGCACGCCGTGTATTCTTACACCGCATGTAAAACTAGGAATTGCTACTTGGGTTAGGAACAAACCGAGATTACTTATTGGAGAGGTTGGCACAGGTCGTATTTCCGTCGCAATCTGCGCTGCTCTTCCAAAGAGGTCGTTTTTACGCTGGTGCTATATGGAGAAATTCAATTTTATGTGTGTGTGAAGGTTCGTGTTTGGCTCCAATTATATGTATANTTATGCTGGTGCTATATGGAGAAATTCAATTTTATGTGTGTGTGAAGGTTCGTGTTTGGCTCCAATTATATGTATAATTACTTACTGGAGCTAAAATTGNTTTACGCTGGTGCTATATGGAGAAATTCAATTTTATGTGTGTGTGAAGGTTCGTGTTTGGCTCCAATTATATGTATATTTACTTACTGGAGCTAAAATTGTTAAGTATTAATATTATTTCGTATCTATTATTCACGCCCTACACAATGGTGTTTCCAAGAGCAAAGAGTAAATATACAACTGTGTTTCTCATTGAGCATTCGTAAAAAAACCTCATTTCAATGGAAAAACATCACGAATTTAAGTGCGATATAAATATAGCTGCAATTAAAAGAAACTTTATTAATTTCTCCTTTCACTTAAGGAAACTGCAAAGGTAAACCATAACAAATTATATTTTAAACCATTTGGCTACTTTTTTACATTCAGTTGTTATATTTAAATAAAATAATTCTGCTAGCCAACATTTTGCTAATTCCATTTTGCGATAGAATTTTTTTTACATTCAGTTGTTATATTTAAATAACATAATTGTGCTGGCCAACATTTTGCTAATTCCATTTTACGATAGGATATTAAAGAACACATGAATTAAATTTGTTTTATTTTCTTTCTTTTTCGAAGAACAAAGTTGGTTACTTACGTAGGTTCTAACACAATAACAGTAGGACGAATTTTATTTACAATGTTATAATTTAATGAGAATTGCCATTATCTCATTTACTTACGTAAGAAACGCTGTACGATCTTCACCGTGCTGACTGTTTGGCACGCCGAGCACGTGTTTACGAATGTCTGAATTTAAACTTCTATAACGCCACCCCGAGCCGTTGGATGACAAGGTTCAGGAACTAACAGTGGCAGTTGTNTGTCTGAATTTAAACTTCTATAACGCCACCCCGAGCCGTTGGATGACAAGGTTCAGGAACTAACAGTGGCAGTTGTTCAGTCCGGCCGGGAATCCATTCCTGTTAGCAAGGCAAAGTGAATCGGTAGCTCCCTCTGAGAAGATCATCAACATCCAATGGCCATCAAACAGGAACACCATTGACGCAGCAGTGCAAACCTGGCCCATGGGAGCCAACCCCCTCGGGAGCTGTACGACCAAATGGTTCGTGGCTCCAAACTCTCACACTTAGAGGGCCCGACGATACTAATGACAGATATTGCCCTCCTAGTTAGATCGATGGACGGGGGAGAAAAGGTGCTCTTCCCCAGAATGGAGTGTGTGGACAGACTTGTCGTCGCCCAGGCAGGTCCGCCAACGTATCCAGTGGCACTCAACAGCTTGCTGAAAGAGTGCTACTGGAGGAGGGGGGAAAAGTTTGACCCGTCATCGATCTATAAGGATGCCGTCCGCACATACGGGAGATTTACCTTCGACTACAGCAAGCCCTTCACGGGGTACACTGTGGTAAGGTATTAGTCCTTCACTCCGGACGGCATACCTAAAATCACCGGACTAAACAACACCTGATTGACTTATTCCTGNCCTTCACTCCGGACGGCATACCTAAAATCACCGGACTAAACAACACCTGATTGACTTATTCCTGGGTATACTAAGTGCTACCTAGAAAACCTGATGACAACCCAGCAATGACAAAAATGGAATAAGAATACACATAAATAAAGGATAATTAATGTTCAAGGGGTCAATGTATATGTTTATATGAGTGCGTGATGTCAGCAGTATGGGTCTGACTGGCCAGACTGGGATCCCGACGAGGCCCTGGCATGCGTGTGCTTGGCGCGATGCTGCACATGCCCAGGGAAACTCTCCCTTCCTCTGCCACGATGATCGCACCTACTGGAGACAGGCAGAACAACAGCATGAAAGACGGAGGAAAGAAGACGGGAGTGATCAGTGGGCGGTGGCAGGGAATCACGACGAGGCCCTGGGCAAGTTGTGTGCGTCATTTNCACCTACTGGAGACAGGCAGAACAACAGCATGAAAGACGGAGGAAAGAAGACGGGAGTGATCAGTGGGCGGTGGCAGAGAATCGCGACGAAGCCCTTGGCAAGTTGAGTGCGTCATTGCGTTAACGGCTCAACCCAGGGAAACTCTTCCTGCCCGTCTGGATACTGATCACGACTTGCTTCCTACCGACATCCATGAATGCGACGGTTCGGAAAGTCTGCAATGTGGTGTAGTTCTATATGCTCTTTACGCTCGGAGGGTGAGGAGGCGGGGAACAATACTGGTTTACCGTTTGTCCCCCAAATCTAAGGCCAGTCCCATACTCGAGCGCACTGGACCATGTTTTTGCTAAGGGTATGCCATCATGCTTAATTTCACGTGGAAGAATGACTCTCGCATGATTAAAATCACTAGGTTTTCCAATTAGATTCTGTTCGGCCAGCAGGATTTCAAAAACGGATTTCAAAAACGGCCAGACGGATTTCAAAAACGCAAGTTCCCGTAGTTACCCTGCGATACAAAAGAGCCGATTTAGCTTTTTGTTTGTGGGACATTAACGTACAGTAGAAAGAAGTGCTTCTGGTATAACCTTTTTAATAGGTATGGGCCACCAGGAAAGGAGGTTTGGAGAGGCCAGCGCCGGTTCCACCGGGAACTTGTCGCTGGCAGTGATCACGAGGCCACGCGGGACACGCAGGACTCCTTCCCCTGCGCACCAGATGTCGGTGGTTGACGACCGCCTGGCTGGCTGCGGAGCCAGCACGGCGCGTGCAATCACTTTCATCTCAATCTGTCTCGGTTTGGCGGTTCGCATGGAATCTTCGCAATACGCCTTCCTTTACCGCACCCCTTGGTCCCTTGATCGTGCGGGCCAGCCTCCCTGCGATTCTCATGCGGCCAAAGCGATGCCATTTTCTCTCCACCTTTGTTTCCTGTGTGTCCTTTCCCTCCTCCCTTCACATTACACCCTCCCCTCCCCCTGCACACGCCTGGTCGATCTCAAATTGACGACACCGGGCGAGGTTTTCCATATCACGTCTCATTTTCAACTTACATCCGTCCCTGGTCTCGACGCAGCTTATCTCCGTTTCGTGCACTCCCTTCCGCGGAGAGCGATTGCCTATCTCACCAAACGTGTCAATGCAACTGCTCTGATTGGTTATACCCTACAGTTTTTGGTTTGCGACTCTTCCGAAGCCGCGTGGAGATAGTTATTGTCCTATCAGTCTCCTTCAGTCTATCCCAAGTGGCTGAGCGCATTCTCCTTAAACGTCTTTCCCTTCATCTTACTCCGCTCGGCCCTCTTCCACCATCTCAGTATTCCGGGATGGTGCTCTTAGACTTATCTAATGCCATTGATACACACACTCCTTACCAAGATGACTTATCAAGGCTTTCCTCCTGACATTATTCACATTCTTTTTAATTTACTTTCAAATCGTTCATTTCGTGTTCGCGTGTCCCATGCTTTGTGGCAGCCCTCTCCTCTCCCGGCTGGCGTGCTCCAGAGCGCCATACTATCTTATTTATTATTCTTTCTACACCTCTGACATCCCTGCTGACCCCTCCGTTCCCTTACCTTACGATACCGCGATTAATAGCTCCACTCGAGGTACCCGTGACATCTCTCCGCGTCTAGTCGTGGCTAAGTCATCTCTGGTCGTCTATTTTCATTCCTGGGGCATTCAAGCAATCCCTGCAAATTCAGGGCCGTGCTGTTCCCAAAGCGTTTGCCCCAACCCAATGCGCCATTATGCTTCCAAGGAGAATTCAGTAATTGGGAACTGAACCTTAAATATTTAGGTGTCACCCTTGGCGTGAGCCTGTGCTGGAGCTCGCACTGTACTGCTGCAGTCAGTTGCGCTCGCAAGGCCGTGTTTGTATTAGCACCTCTCTTGAAACCCTCTAGCCTTTGCCTCTCCCAGACAGCAATGAACGTTTCCCCGCTTATGTCCTGTCTNTAGCACCTCTCTTGAAACCCTCTAGCCTTTGCCTCTCCCAGACAGCAATGAACGTTTCCCCGCTTATGTCCTGTCTCTACTTATGTATTGTGTCCCTATGTGAGCTCATGCAACCCCTACTGCATTCCGGCCCTTACCACCTGGGGCCTCACTTCCTGTTCCGCTTCAACATTCGTCTTTCTACTATACCCGTGGCCTACCTGATGGTTTTTACAGTTCCTTGCCTAAGTCCNTGTTCCGCTTCAACATTCGTCTTTCTACTATACCCGTGGCCTACCTGATGGTTTTTACAGTTCCTTGCCTAAGTCCAAGTACGACATTATCCGTAAGATTGCAGTCTATGATCCTACTCTCCCTTATCCGTATCGTCGTTTACGCGATTTTGCCTTAAATAATCCTCCGCAATTTACATGTTACGTTTCTGATTCCCGTTGTATTCTTTCCCTTGCCTAACCCAACAAATACGCTGTGTGTCTGGGCTTGAGCGCTTTCTTCATGGACGCTGTAATGTTCTTTGTACAACCTATGCTCCTCGCCCTCAGCCCTTCAGTGGGGAGGCTAGAGTGCACGCTCAGGGACGGCCCTTGCCGGGAATATAGTGGCAAGTCAAGCCGTGTCCCTACATTCTGCCTTGCCCTGATGTACGCAGGGTGGACCAGCGAGTTTCTTTTAATAATTGTCCTTTACGTATGGTGCAGCCGGTGTTCCGTGCTTGTCCTTCAAGCTGCTCTTTCACAGTTTTAATTACCCTGCTTCTTATATTTTCATTCAAGGCTGGCTTCCTTCAATTTCTCAGCCTGTATTATACTTGCTGTCCTCTTATTTCCCGCAGCATTCATCGTTCATCGGCCCGCAGTTGGGAGGTACTTCTGTGACTTGGCTGTCTGCGCCATCACTGTATTGTATCCGTGGCTATGGTCGCCATGGCAAAGTGGATTGCCCTTCCCCAGTTCTAGGAAGTTTACCTATTATTATTAAGCTATTTTATGTTCACTCGTAGTTCTACTGTGTAGTTTAAGACATAGTTGTACATTGTGCACGCATTGAGCTTCTTTCTGGTGCACCGCCTGTCCAGGGATAGTTCTTAGTCTCTTATACTGTCATGTTTTCCGTTGTCACTTGTAGAAGGGCAGCGATGGCTGAGTGGTTAGACTNTAGTTCTTAGTCTCTTATACTGTCATGTTTTCCGTTGTCACTTGTAGAAGGGCAGCGATGGCTGAGTGGTTAGACTACTCGCCTTCCACCTAGGCGAACCGGATTCAATTTTCGGCCAGACCACTCCCAGATTTTTGCAAGTGGGAATCGTGTCGGATGATGTCACTGGTTGGCGGGTTTTCTCGGGGATCTTCCTTTTCTCCCGCCTTTGCTTTCCGGCGCTGCCAGAAATATCCCCTCGTTTCACCCTCATCAGCTCTCAAGAACCGTCCAAATCTCTCAAATCAAATAAACTGAATTGTAGTAACTGTCATACAGTGTAGCAATGACTAGACAGGCACAGCGTTCAGGCTGTCAGTTGTACGATGTGCGGTTTTTATCCCGGTAATATAGCGTGATGACTTACGCACATCAAAACTACGCCTAGGTTCAACTCTATTTGGGTTACTGCTTCTGCACGAGGGCCTTGGAAATGGCTTACTTATGGTGCGATGGGACCCGCCCTACCGACCACCTCGCTGCTGTTGCCTGCATGGCTGCTGGGCGACAAATGGCGCTTGGTGCACTAGNATTGTAGTAACTGTCATACAGTGTAGCAATGACTAGACAGGCACAGCGTTCAGGCTGTCAGTTGTACGATGTGCGGCTTTTATCCCGGTAATATAGCGTGATGACTTACGCACATCAAAACTACGCCTAGGTTCAACTCTATTTGGGTTACTGCTTCTGCACGAGGGCCTTGGAAATGGCTTACTTATGGTGCGATTGGACCCGCCCTACCGACCACCTCGCTGCTGTTGCCTGCATGGCTGCTGGGCGACAAATGGCGCTTGGTGCACTAGTGTGCCGCTTTGAGGCCTTGCCTACTGCCACTCCCCTCCCCTGCGCGTCACAATGACAATGTGACGCCAGCCAGCCTTGATGTTACCAGGGGCCGTTTCCCGTCTGGGATCGTCGGAAAATGTTTCAGAAGATGACGAAGTATTTGGATATAAGGCTTGTGTTTTCCCTTACTCGGGGAGACAGACCAGGGACTTTATTGGGGAAGGAACTGCTGTTTCTTGATTTTAGAAGAAAAGGGGATGGGGGTTGCTCTGAAAATTAAAAAGGAATTTAGCCTTTATATTTTAATTATTTTGTAGAAGTACATATATACAAAATTGAAAAGTTTATGTGGGGAAACTAAAAGTCATGGCATTTTAGTAAACTTTTAAATGTATTTAGTAATATCATATTGGGAAGAATTGATCTGTACTGTGGAAAAAGGGGAAAATGCATTTTGTGTAAAAACGAAATCTTTTATTGTACAAACCAAAATTTATGATACCCTTTGATGACCCACTAACGAGGGGTCTCTATTCCTTGAAAAACAAACATCTTCCTGAAGAAACAGAGACGAATACCTATTTGCATATTTCAGCAGAACCGTCACATGTAGATAGAAAAACTGCGCCACTCTGCTTCGTCAGTGCAATCAGTTGAAAGGGGTAATAAATTTAGGAATTTTGAATTTATTGAAAATTGCTTGGGTTTGCTACAGTGGTAAAGAAAGTGAACCTAGCCCTGGTGCATCAAACTAATCTGCAAAATGACTTCTACAGGAGCTTTTAAAACTGCCTGAATTCAAATTTTGGGAAAATAATCCTTGCAGAAAGCACTCGCCGGTGCGGGGGCATCCTGCAAGCAGGAGGATGGAGTCGAAGACTTGCGCCACCTGATGCGGGAGTTGGTGAGGAAAGGAGTGTCTTGTCAACTGGAGGGTGAGTCCAATCTAGCCAGCGTTTGTAGAAAGCTGAGATATCTGCCAAGTAGCCTGAGCGATGGTTTAGAAGTAGTGAGTAGTTACAATTTGGGCGCGGTAGTAAAATTTCTCTTTCAAATCTGAAGTAGTTTTACTTAACATCTGTGTAATATTAGTACTATATGCTGCCATAATGTTTAAAGTTCTCGTTTCCTTGCAGAGTGTGATAGGACAAGCTATCAATGAGCGTATGTCCTTTAGCGAATTTTGTCAGGTTTTCTTGTGGCAAACAGGTGCCCCAGTAGCCATTACACACCAGTGCATGGACATTTTAGAAAGATTTCAGCGCCATGGAGAATCAATGCAACATCTTGTAAATGAAACAATAAGATTGGCAGAAGTTTTAGGTTTGCTATGTGAGGAAGCATATTTGGTAGTAAACATGTTTTTAACTTTTTGCCGGAAAATAGTATGTACTTTACATTTGCCACAAAGCCACAAAATTTTCACGAGTTGTTAGCGTTGGTAATTCAAGTAGAATCAACCGTTGGCGATTGTAAGCAAAAACTGGATCAGGAAGTTNTGCATGGACATTTTAGAAAGATTTCAGCGCCATGGAGAATCAATGCAACATCTTGTAAATGAAACAATAAGATTGGTAGAAGTTTTAGGTTTGCTATGTGAGGAAGCATATTTGGTAGTAAACATGTTTTTAACTTTTTGCCGGAAAATAGTATGTACTTTACATTTGCCACAAAGCCACAAAATTTGCACGAGTTGTTAGCGTTGGTAATTCAAGTAGAATCAACCGTTGGCGATTGTAAGCAAAAACTGGATCAGGAAGTTACATAAAAAAGGCAGCGTCACATTTGTTTTCCGTCAAACCATCCGATAGGAAAATTTTTTTATAAAACCCAAAAGGGGTGAAGAAAATTCCGTGCAGGTTAAGCGGAAACCGAAATGCCAAATTTGTTTTCGGGAAAATCACACAACAGAAAACAGTTTTTATAGAAAGTCAGAAAGTGACAGGATAGTAGTACTGCCAGGAAACGGTGACCAATCAGACGTAAAAGAAATGTCTGATGGCCAAAACCCGGTGAAAATGGTAATTTTTTACAATTGCGGTAATCCTATTCACCTGCAGTTCAAATATCCGTTGCGAGGAAAACCTTAGGGATTAGGTTCAGTTTCAAACACTAGTTTGTGTAATAGGTGTAGCTTGTTGTATGTTTCATTAACAATAGCGAATTTAATCACATTCGCATTGGTAGAATAGGGGTGCCTCTGCATCTCTCATAAAACATGGAATTTGTAATAAAACCATGCGTGAAGCACCGCGCTGGTTGGTACCGTACAATTAGAAAGGGCAGAGTCCTAAGCAGACGGAGGATTGATAAAATCAAACGTAGTTACAGAGATAAAAATTTAAATTGAACCGTTTTCATGGCTAGAGCGTTTCCCTGTTTTTGAAAAATTATCACATTACGTGATATTGGGTATTGATTTTTTGAGTAGCATTCACGCATGTATTGACATAGCAAGAAATGTGTTGAAATTTAGTTTTTCCCATGAGACTGTTATATGTAGAGTTACAAGTGAAACCTGCCAGATTTCGGGAAATTCAGTTGTTACAGCGTTCTGAAGAAATAGTACAGACATTATACCAGTTAAAACAGAATATAGTGATATGTTTAAGACAAATTTAGGGCATTGTAAAGAGATTCCTGTTGTTTTGAAATTAAAATATGGTAAGTCTGTAGTGTCCGTGTCATACCGTGTGTCTGCTACCAAAATTTTCTAACCTTACAGAACTATTAAAGAAGTAGAAAAGAAAAAAAAAAGTTTCTTTTGGGTAAAACGCGGAACAAGGAAACGCTTTTCAAAAATTAGAAGAAATGTTAGCTAATCCTACTGTCTTGCATTTGCCAAATGTTTCTGAAGAAACTTTATTGCCCTGTGATACGAGTTCCGGGGCCACGGGGGCGTGTTTGAATCAAAAGAAAGGCGGACATTTTGTGCGGACAACATACTCCAGTAAATTATCAACTCAGGCAGAACGGATATTTACGATTTAGGAAAAAGAGTGTTCAAATCGTATATGGGCATTGGAAAAGTTTTCAGATGATTCAGATCATGCTCTGCTTACTTTATTGACGGATAACCAGGCTCTCAGCTGGTTGTTATACTCACAGAAGCCAGCTGGTAGATTGGCACGTTGCCTAGTGCGCCTTGCAGCACACACAGTGGGTCGATAGTTCTGTTACGGACGCGTTGTCACGCGTGTATTGCGAAGACGAGTGAGGCAGTGGAAAGTGGAGCACATTTGTATAGTCCGCTATGCATCCAGTTCCTCCTTATATAAACGTTTTAGAATTAAATACGTTGCAAATGTTTCCCAGTGCTTTTATTGATAACGCCAAAATTCTGGCACGGAATGTAAATAGATATTGTCTGAAATAAAATACGGAAGTTCTTGTTAAGTATATTATAAAGGTTATATAGAAGAATAGACAAAAAGAGGCAAATTCAGAAATTCAGTATTTTTTGTACCGGGAAAACGAAGGACAGTGGTTTTTAAATATCCTTTTACCGGGGACACGTAGGACGGGATTAAACAATAACCCGTGTGATAGAACTTTTTACGTGGCCAGGAGTGCACAACGCTTAAGAAAATTGGGTCGAGTGTTGCGATGTGTGGCGGCATGCAAAACTGAAAAATCNTGGCCAGGAGTGCACAACGCTTAAGAAAATTGGGTCGAGTGTTGCGATGTGTGGCGGCATGCAAAACTGAAAAATCAAAAACCGGGAGGGCAATATGCCAGTTCAGTTGCGTAGTTTCATAGGGATCGCATTTATTTGGATATAAAGGGCCCNAAAAACCGGGAGGGCAATATGCCAGTTCAGTTGCGTAGTTTCATAGGGATCGCATTTATTTGGATATAAAGGGCCCGTTGTCCCTGAGTACCTCTGGATATGTATATGTCGTTGTGCCATAGATAGTTTCAGAAAATGTTGTTTATTTTTTCCATTACGTACAACAAAGGCAGGAAAAATTGGTAAGGTAGTAAGGCAGATATTATATCGTGTTTTTGGGTAGCCCGTGGTTATGAAATGGTGTGATCAGGCCTTAGCTGAGCGGCCTGCCTGATCACACCTTAAAACAATAAACCAGGACACGAGCGTTATTGGAACAACACCTTGCGAAAGAAGACAGTTGCAGAAATCCCCTCCACCAGTCACTAAACAGGGCCGCAGAAATATATTAAACAACGCGCCCGATATAGGCCGGCGTAACACCCGGAACGGCGTCTTTTGTTGTCGACCCGAGCAGACAGAAGACCACGGAAGATGGGTGTGTCCGGCCGTCGTTAACCGTCTCGTAGAATCAGCCTCCGGCAACATTAACAANATGTATATGTCGTTGTGCCATAGATAGTTTCAGAAAATGTTGTTTATTTTTTCCATTACGTACAACAAAGGCAGGAGACATTGCTAAGGTAGTAAGGCAGAGATTATATCGTGTTTTTGGGTAGCCCGTGGTTATGAAATGGTGTGATCAGGCCTTAGCTGAGCGGCCTGCCTGATCACACCTTAAAACAATAAACCAGGACACGAGCGTTATTGGAACAACACCTTGCGAAAGACGACAGTTGCAGAAATCCCCTCCACCAGTCACTAAACAGGGCCGCAGAAATCGCGCCCGATATAGGCCGGCGTAACACCCGGAACGGCGTCTTTTGTTGTCGACCCGAGCAGAGAGAAGACCACGGAAGATGGGTGTGTCCGGCCGTCGTTAACCGTCTCGTAGAATCAGCCTCCGGCAACATTAACAAGGTGATGACTTTCCTGTTAGATTATAATAAAATGGCGTGAGGTAAATATAATGAATAATCATCTTGGTATTCAATTTAAGGCTCCCCCGATCAATAGTCATTTAAATAGTATTGTATAATCCTTACGTGTAATAAACCTCATCTTATACTGTTGTGCTCTACCGAATCATGACTCATTTAGTGAGCTACGCCCCTAGCAACTTTCAAGTACGAATGGCTTAAAAGTTCATTCCTTACAACGTGTATTTAGTAACTGATAATGCTACGTATTTTTCTTTCAGAGGTCAGAGATTTAAATTTTTCTATGGGTGGAGGAGGGGGTAAATATGGTGCAGACTGCTTTGCGTCACCCTCAGGCAAATTCAGTAGATAGGGTGAATCGTAACATTGAAATTTACTTAGGCAGTTTTTAATCTCATACGCAACTTCACTGGGATGTCGTGTTATATTTACTTTTTCTGTTTTTAAATAACATAGTACATAGTGCTCATAAATATGCTTCATCCAAGGTATTTTTGGGAAGATGTTTGATGCACCCGCTAATAATTGTGTGGTTACTCCATAGCATTTGTTTGGAGAATGTGAGTAACAAGAAGTTAGAAGAAATTTGGGCAGACGCGACACGTAACTTAACTATCACCAAAAAATGGAACAAAAGAGTAATGTGTCATAAAAAAATTTAAGCTTTAAACCAGGTGATTAAATTTTGGTGTAAGCTCATCACCTCAGCTCAAAAATTATTTTTTTTAGCGCTAAGCTAGTCGTGAAATGGTGCGGCCCGTACCAAATAGTTAGGTTCCTTTCGCTCGTGACAGTATTGACTATTGATCCACTTTATTCTAGCAAATCTGAAAAGGTTCATATTACCCAGTGTAAAAAACTGTTATGTACCCACAAATGCAGTGTAAAGAGTTACCCTTCCCCTAAAAATCCAGTAAGCTGTCTTAAAATACTTAGGATGTGAAAGCAAGTTGCATAATCCAAAATATATTTTGAAAGTTGATATTTTTAGAAACGGTTGTATTTCCAGAATTTAGAGTGATATTTAATTATATTTTAAATAGTATTCATGATATTAAATTATTTATACTCTAGTGTTGGTTGAATTAGGTGAATATGGAAGTGTACGGAAAGTACGACGAATAGTCAAAATACTCAACCATAGTATATATTTTAGAATACGCTTATCGATTTTGAATTATGCATTTTATAGGAGTATTTTTTGTTTGCAAAGTGTTTTTAAAAGCAGCCCCCGCCTTGTAAGAGTTTTAGAATGTTTAAGTTACGTTATACGAGTCGTCGTTTGAAGTCCCTGGTGTATGTCTGTTATATTACTGCCCGCTGCTATCATCGAGAGCCGTGTTCCACGTGAGAAGGAGCCTGGGGTAATGGTCTGGCCAACCGACACCTCGGGATTTCCTGGACGCGTGAGCAGCACCCATGGGGTCGAGTTCAGGGAAGGAGGGACGTGACGGCCTACGCACGTAGGCGTAGTGCCTATGCCCAACTCGACTTGGGTTACTGCTTCTACACGAGGGCCACGGACATGGCTTACCTATGATGCGACGGGACCCGCCCTACTGACCACCTCGCTGCTGTTGCCTGCATGACAGCTGGGCGGCAAATGGCGCGTGGCGCGCTAGTGTGCCGCTTCGAAGCCTCGCCTGCCGCCCCTTCCCCCCTACGCAGCACCATGACCACGCCAGCCATGACGTCACTAGGGGGCGTTTTCGCTCCGGGATCATCGGCAAATGTCCCAAAAGACGAAGAATATCTGTATATTAGGCTTGTGTTTTCTCCTGCTCGGGGAGACAGGCCAGCGAATTTATTGGGGAAGGAACTGCTGTTCCTT
>NQII01005619.1:81501-91726 GCA_002778355.1 Clitarchus hookeri | reverse complement strand
GGGGGGGGGGGGGTTGCTCTGAAAATTACAAAATATACTAGCTCTTCCTACGGCTCCGCTCGCGTGGACTACATAATAATTGTTTAGGTTTTTTTTAAATAAAGTAGAAATTTACATAGTGTTAATCTTCTTTACTCTATACATATTATAAAACTCAAGGTCTCGGTGAATTAAACGGTAAAAACATTTATTTGTATTTTTCTGTTATAGTTAGATATATGCTACCGAGGAGTTTTTTTTATTGGTCTTTTTATTCTACACAATTCTTTACTACATTTGATTGTTCCATCTTTAACAGTTTGGACAACGTATTGCGAGAGAGCGCGCTGGCAGCAAACTTTGTTCCAACTTGATTCACTATTATGGTTTGTAAATTTTTCGAGATATTTTCTCACGATAAAAAATAGCCTATATTACCTTACAGCCCTCAAACTATTTCTGTGCAAGAAATTACGACGATATGTTGCTCGGTTGCGACGTTGCATTGTTATTCCGTTCGTGTACTTTTTGATTTTCCAATAAGAATATCCCCGAGGGAATGAGATATTTTCTCGTCACTTCCCGGCCCTCCAACTATCTCTGTACGAAAAAATCACGTCGATCCGTTGCTCCGTTGCGACGTGAAAGAAGGGCTAACAAACAAACACCCTTTCGCAATTATAATATTATATTATAAAATATTGTAGCCTTTATATTTTGATAATTTTCTATTAACATTTAATTGAAAATTTTTTGTGGGAAAACTAAAAGTCATGGGATTTTAGTAAACTTTTAAATAGATTTTGTAATAGCATATTGGGAAGTATGGATATTTTTGTACTGCAGGAAAAGTGGAAAATATATTTTGTGTAACGACAAAATCTGACTGTGCAAAGCCAAACTTATGATACCCTTTGATAACAAACTAAGAGGACGTCTCTATTCTTTGAAAAACTAACATATTCCCGAGGTCACAGAGACGGAGACCTATTTACTTGTGTCGGCAGAAAACGTCACAATAGGTAAGGTTCTCGTATGTTCTCTCTTATTAAGGATTTTTGTGCCCTATTTGACATATTGTGACATAGTTTTTAAGGCACTCCCTTGTTAGCTTTTGTATTGGCTACTTGCCGCATATTATATGTTTCTTGTTCTGTTCATTCATCGTGAACTATGATGTCGTTGCTCTTGTCCTGCTTCACATGGTCAAGGTTTATTCTGCCCTTGCGGCGATTGGTTGTTTCGTCTCATTCATGTTGTGTTATAAGTGTTACTTTTAAGTGTTAGTTTGTCAGGTTACTCTTATCATTGCACTCCATATTGTCATTGGCAATCACAGAGTGCATTCTGTCTATTGTTAGACAAGTTATCCACATACATACTGTTCTTATTGCGATAGTACAATGTCCATTGTCTCTGACAATACTGTTTATTCATTGTTAGTGAGTGTTGTCTTTTAAGATTTCCTTTTGGCTACAGTGCGAGCACTGTCAGTTTTGTATTGTGTGGTTTGTTCGTTTGCTACCGTAACCGACGCTAATGCTTTAAACTTCCTTATTTTCTCTTTAGTTTTATAATATTGTATATCGTTATGGCCCACCGACTACTGTTTCCGGCAAAGTCTAGTATCGTATCACATGTTCGTGTAGCGCTGACATGTTTCTGTACCTGTTACGTGTCCCTCAGTCATAGACTATGGTTTCGTTACATCTTTATTTATGTTTCATGGTTATTGTTAATTGTTTAGTGCCATGTGTTTGTAATACGTTTCCTTTCCTGTGTTATGCAGTGAGAATGAAAGTTGCGGTAATATTCCGCTGTCCTTGAGCTCGTCTGGTTGGCTGATAGACCGGCCAATCTTGGCTCGCCCTCGTCCCGGACCTTGTTATGGGGTTGGAAAACATTTCGTGTTTCCACTGTGCTCCTCTTTCTTCACTTTTTTAAATTCATTTACAGGTTCATCCCTCCACGCCGAACACGCCCAGTGTTTATTAATTTCTGTTTCATAATAACTATATAATTTATATGTTTGTTTTTCCTTAATGTCCCTTTCGTTCGTCTGATTTTGTTTGTTTATCTTACTGCTCCCGGCTGGTCACTGTTATTTTTCACGGTGACCCCCGATGTTTCTTATTATTTCCCCTTGTTATAATAGTTCTCGTTTCTTGTTATTTACGTCCCCTTTAAATTCCTCAATTACTTCCTTTTTGACTTATTTCCCCCTTTATTCCATTTTTCTCTTTTTTACAGTGGCCTGGTAAATTCCGTTCATCTTTTACAACATACTTCATGTATGGTTTGAGGGTGCCACAAAACCTTACACAACGCATGTAACTGACTCTTACTTTCCTTTCTCTCACCTCGTATTCCTTTCTTCTCCCCTCCTCATATTGTTTGTAACCATCCTTTCCCCTTTTCGTTTCTTCTTCGTGCATTTTTTACAACACGTCTCACCTAGGTTATTAAGGTGCCATAGAACCTTGCAACACAAGCACACCGACTGCTCTTTCTCTTTCTCTTGCGTAGTACTTGTTTCCTCCATACTTTTTATATTATTTATCACTATCCTTCTCGTTTACTCGCTACTTTAAAAGTACGTTTACACCTATGGTGTCATGATGCCGGATAACTATGCTATACAGAAACACTCGTTCTTTCCTTCTCCTCAGCAATTCCCTTTGATACCACTATTCTCCCTTTCTTATATTGTTCCTTTTTTTATTATAATTATATATACCTTCTCTCTCGCTCATTGTCACTGTACTTATCGCGGCGGGTGCATGAGGCAATCCTTATTTATTAAGCATTCATGATAGAATTAGTTCCCTTGCCTATTTTAAGTATGTGTATATCTTGTTGGTGTATTGTTACAAGTCACATTCATTTTCTTCGTTACAATTGGTTTTCTTTTTAGATTAGATTTTGGAGTGTTTTTGACGATATGTAAGAATTGTAATTTTTGAGATTTTGGATACAAAAATTAAAATTGTGGTAGGACATCTTGGAATATTTGTAGTGCGCTCATATTTTAAGTTTATTTTAGTACGTATTTTTTAAATGAAGAACAGTAAAATACCATTGCTGACAACATTGATGTCTTAAATACATTTCACTACATAATTTTTATTATTTGGACGTTCATTAAAACCTCTTGATGGTGATACGTTGACCAGAATCACTTGAATCTTTGTTGTTTTAATGAGTGGTCAAAGTTGCCACACAGACGACTTAAAAAATAAATCTCCAGCCACAACCTTCTGAAATAATGGAAAAATAATCATGATAACGTTTTGATTAAGTTATAAGCCCCAAAAGTGCAATACTTGGTTTCACGTTAATTCAATACACACTTACAATACTTTCAATTTAATAACAAAACTGGTCAAAATATCCCTTATTGACGGTAACTGCTACGTTTTGTTTGTTACAGTCACTGCTCCTTGTATATCAGTTGCCATTCTCTGTGGAACAGAAGACCCTTTGTTTGTCACGGGAGTGTTGTGAAATTGTTAAATATTGTATTGCCACTTCTATATCATTATAAGTACCTTTGTAAAATTAAAAAAAAATACATTTCCATTGCAATTAATTAATCAAACGGAAACATCCGACACAGATGGGATATCAGTGCACTCTGGCGGCGAAAAATTGTAGTTGTCTAACGAAATAATTGAGCTTCCCAACCTGAGTACAATAATCCTTAGGAACACTAACAAAGCCCTGAGCCTGGCCTTTTTCTTCATACGTTGGTCAAGCAACTCCGTGAAATTATAAGAAAAGTGAACAGATAATATGTTAAACATTTGACAGTCCTTACACATATACGCATTTAAAAACTGAAAGCAAAAAATTCAGTTAAAATGTTATAACGATTACGTAAAACGTTTATTTCAAAGCCAAGAAATGGAACTACTTTCCCTTTAATCCGAGCATGCCAGGCAGTGTGACCGTTTATATATATATAGGACGTGACATTTATCAAAGGTTAATTTTGAAAGTGCTGTACAGTCTGCGTTTACTTACATTTGTTTCCTTTTCTCCTCTGTTGTAATTATTTACTGGTTTTGTGTGCTTACTCTGGACTCTGTGGTGTTTTGCAGATACTGTATTAAAAACTGAATTGCCTATCTGCCTTTTGACATCACTCTAACATTTATTTTAATATAACCTCAACACCGCGGTGAGTGTGTGTGATAAACTGTGATACACTTTGTGTTTTCCATTCAAAAGCAATGAGTGATTCAGAGATAAATTCCAGAAATAGAGTTGATGCCTAACTGACGCCATTTGAAACAATTTTTCATGTTTTGTTTGAAGGCTGGATAAGTGTTTTTGTTGCGCGAGATTTAGTGAGTCTGCTTGTTATAATGCATGCTACTCGTCACGATAAACACATTTGGCCGCAAGGAAACCTTCCGACACTTCTCTACTCTGCATCTCCCTTCTTATTCAACACGTACAGCTAAAATTATAATTACACCTCGCTTAGTTGGCTCGAAATCCTACCACACTGACGAGCCAAAAAAAACTGGCATAAGCGTGCTTATGCAAATAACAGAGGTATGGAACGAATCAGAGTAACGCGATGCGGTCGGCAGCTAGATCGGTTACTGCTGCTANCGACACTTCTCTACTCTGCATCTCCCTTCTTATTCAACACGTACAGCTAAAATTATAATTACACCTCGCTTAGTTGACTCGAAATCCTACCACACTGACGAGCCAAAAAAAACTGGCATAAGCGTGCGTATGCAAATAACAGAGGTATGGAACGAATCAGAGTAACGCGATGCGGTCGGCAGCTAGATCGGTTACTGCTGCTACAATGGCAGGTTATCAAGATTTAAGTGAGTTTGAACGTGACGTTATAGTCGGCGCACGAGAGATGGGACATAGCATCTCCGAGGTAGCGATAATATTTGGATGTTCGCGTACCACCATTTCACGAGTGCACCGTGAATATCGGGAATCCGGTAAAACATCACATCTTCGACATCGCTGCGGCCGGAAAANTGGCAGGTGTTCCAGTGATTTTGGTTCTACAGTGTACAAAGTTCCGTGCTCCAATTTTTTTTTACAGAGATAGAATAAAAGTCACATTTATAGTGGTATTTTAGATGAACCTGCAGTAATATTTATTTGGAAACTGAAACAATATTAACTATATCTATCGCTGAAAATTTAAACATTTTATAGTTGGTGCGCATATTTGAAAGCATTGTTGCCGTTTCGGTGAAGTTAATTTTAAAAAAATATGTTGATAAAAATTTTTCTTAAAAAAACTACAGATATAGGGCATTTTTATCTCATTGTTTTTAATACACTTTTTGGCGTATGTACAGCAGAATTCGAAGTAAGAGTCCTGTGTTAAAAAAAAACCACATAATACGCTACGCAAGGGCAGATATATATTTAAAACAAAATTCATTGCATAGCAATTATTTTTTGAAAAATATTGTTCGAGCCACTAAAATTTTTTAGGAGGTAAATTTGTAATTTATTTCTAAACCACTTACTACTTTTCATGTGATTTGAAAATATTATTATTGCAATAATATAAATAACATAACCGCACTCAATAGTTCACTTTATTGTAATGACTTGCTGTTACCCTTGCACCGTGCACAATTCACATTGTTGCAAAATTTAATAACGGTTTAATATGTACACGGCTTTAAACACATCTCCCTGTTCTTATGAATTACGGAAATTGGTTTTTTTTTATAGATTTTAATCCTTGTCTGTTATTTTGTGTTGGTAGGCTGAAGGAATGTTGTACGTATTCTCGAGGTATATTTCTACCAGAGACGTGGCAACACCGTAGCCCGGGGAGAGGGAAGCACTCCGGCGTCCCGTGAGTTCGTTTCGAAGGCGCACGTGCGCGCTGTTCCATTTACTCCGCGCCGACTGCTGCAGGTCGCCGGGAGCGAATATAGCAGCAGCTTCACGCCCCGTCGTTCCAGCGCAATCACCAAATGAACACCGGAAGAAGAACAGGAAAGGCCAAGTAGAAAAAAATACACGTTGAGTGCAAGAAGAAAATATTACAGCCCTACGAAAACCTATCATTTAGTTCACTCAAAAATAAAAACGTCGCGTTTAATAAGAATTATTACATTTTTAAAAGAGTTATGTTAAATATGGGGCTATCTCGAACGTTGAACAATATGAAAATTTTCTTTCGCATAATATATCTGCCAATTATTTAAAATACATGGATATGTTTAGAATCGAGATCAAGATATTCCGAAATATGAGTGTTTCTTTATAAAGTTATAAATTTGTTAAGAGGTTTGAATTTTTAAAATACTGAAATTATTTACATTAATTCATTAATTTAAAAACACCTGCCATAAAACCATAATTTATTTCTTATATTATCAAATAATTTGACAATAATTTAGGCGTGTTTAACGATGGGAAACAATGTTCTAGGAAGGAAGTCTCAATATTTGCACTCCGTAACGCCATTCTTTAATCACAAGTTCGTAACTAGACAACTCATCACCTTATAGAATGTAAAAAACACTCACCTGGATCTAGGTTTTGTTCTTTCTTATCTAAATTGCTTAATCTCCTTTAATTTTCATAGTCTTTATTATTATTTTTCTTTTTGATGTCCCTAAAGATATCTCTTTTAATGTCGCCATTGCAATTCGCTTAACTTCGGGTTAAAAAGTTACATCTTTCATAAAGATTAAATCATATCTTCTTTCCAACCCTCAATTACAGACATAAAATATGTTCTGAGTTTGAAAATACATTCAACCGAAGATGTGCCCGCCTGACCTGTTGCATTACTGATTAACCGTACTATTATTAAACGTAAAATGAGTATAATAAAATCGAAATATAAGTTTAAATTGTTCACAAGGAGAATCAGATTTCACTGCGGTCCACAAAGCCACAATATATCCTACCTTCTTTACAATACTCTCATATGTACTGTTGTTGAAAATAGTAACATAGACGTTTACCTTAATTCTAAAAATTCAGGGTTGAATGTGAAATGCGTCTTCTCGCCATAACGCCCGCTTTACAACCTTCCGTGTTTGTCTAGCCCTATCGTCCCTTAAAATACCTTACCATCCATACCTTACATTCCATACCGTACCTTCCATAACTTCCCTTACAATACCTTATCATCCACACCTTACCTTCCATATCTTCCCTTACCATGCCTTACTGTCCATACCTTACTTTTCATACCGTACCTTCCTTAACTTCCCTAACAATACCTTACCGTCCATACCTTACCTTCCATACCGTACCTTCCATATCATCCCTTACCATACCTTACCGTCCATACCTTACCTTCCATACCGCACCTTCCATACCGTACCTTCCATACCTTCCCTTACCATGCCTTACTGTCCATACATTACTTTCCATACCGTACCTTCCATACCTTCCCTTACCATACCTTACCGTCTATACCTTGCCTTCCATACCGTACCTTCCATACATCCCTTACGATACGTTACCGTCCATACATTACCTTCCATACCGTATATTTCATACTTTCTCTTACCATACCTGACCATCCATGCCTTAGCTTCCATACCGTTTATTTCATACCTTCCCTTACCATGCCTTACTATCCATACCTTACATACCATACCGTACCTTCCATACCTTCCCTTAAAATACATTACCATCCACACCTTACCTTTCATACCTTACCTTCCATACCTTAACTTCCATACCGTCACTTTCCATACCTAACCATTTATACCTTACCTCCCATACCAAAACTTCCTCTCCACTTTATAATGAAGGGATAACACTTTGATTAGTAGAGAACAACACAGTATAATGAACATATTTTAATGTCGATGAGAAACACAAAGGGCAATACAATTCCGATGTCAGATATGCAAAATTGAAAATTTTGAGCAGAGAAGGCATGTTTTGAAATAAGTGACAGATAAGTAGCAGAATTAAACACAACAAGCAGACCTCAAGATAACCCACGACAAAAGCAAACATCCAAGAAGGATTAACCCCCAAAAATAATAAACATATGTTACATTGAGGTCACACTGTAAGAGATAGTTCGTATATTCTCCGTATTAGCGTTAACAGTGACAAGAATATATGAATTCTAAAGTACTTTTTCCCATATATCCGTGGTATATATTTCCTACGTTAACGCAGACAAACTTGAATGCATGTTGAAGTTACCGAATCCGTATGGTAACTGCACTCACAGTTTCTGTGCTTGTAAATATACTTATTATACATTTTAGAGTTTCAAATTTTCGTTTTATGAATTGGTTGAAAACTTCCATTATATGAATAGGTTAAAAACTTCCCTTAATACGGATACAGTATAGAAATTATCTCGATCGTTCCATTTACCTTTACACCCAAAGATTTTCTGTCTATATCATCCGTATGTGATTGACTTCATGTCAAACTTTCTACTTCACCATATTCACAAAAACCAATATGAATGGTGCGTCACGAAAATTGTAAGTTGTTAAACTTTCGACGCATACACCAACAGCCTGATGTGGTGTCATGATGCTTATAATCTTCTTTGCTATTAAAGAATATACGTCGACAGAATCCTAAACGTTGCCACCATTATGCGCATCAACACAAACCAGAGAGATTTCTAAATATGCCAAGTTCATCAAGCACAGCTGGCAAAATAAAGAAATATCGTTCATGTTTATAATTGGTGCCATTTATTTCGTCAATTTAAATTAATTCTTTTTCTGAGCAACAAGTTCTTAAGAGTGCATTACGTTGAGAGCAGAAAATACCAAGGCCTGCTACAACTATAATTAACCTGGGAATAAAATCCTCAATGCTATGCATACGCCAAATGTGCGCGAATGTCGGCGAATATCCTAGATGTTCTAATAATACACAACCCTAAGGGGGAAAATAAACCAACAAATAGAAAATAAAGTATACAACTCCGACAATTATAATAACATGCGTACAGCTAACCAGCCAAACAAATACATGTCAAACCCAGCCACAGCAAATACATATGAGTTTTCGCTCTCAAAACAAATTTACATTTTCGCTCAGGACTGGTGAGAACCAACACACAGATCCCAGGCTCGGATTTAAGGATTTGCCGTAATGTGTCAGAGGGTTGCTCACAAATCTAAGATAATGATAACAAGTCAAGAACTTAAGGATAGTTTTAATAAATGCTTCTGTTAATGGCATGCGCTTGCTGATAGGCGTGAGAATAAAGTGATAACAAATGAACATACTCTTACTGCCACAAAAGTATCTGAAACTGAACGAATGATACCCATGAGGCGAAAGCTGGTACACAGCACCATCACAGGTATTATTGCAACTAATTAAACAGTGGCTGTGACTGGCCGTGTATAACCGGGCCCACGTGACACTAACCCCGCTAGAGCCCTTGTAAAATGAACAGTTGTAGGACGAAGCTTCGTGCAGTATAATCGATGTGCGTGTGGAATGAACGTCGGCGAGTAACTAGTATGCCTCAGCGACGCATTCCACGTACGTATGAAATGTTAACAGAGTCTGGGAGAGGGCGAATCACTGGACCACGGAAGCACGGTGGTCGTTCCATCAATTTTCCCTCATCCTGGATGGCGGTGAGCAAACTGTGAGTAACAACAAATGAAATACAGTAGGTTTTATAAGCGCTCAGAAGGCTCCCAGTGACTGAGATCGACATTAAGATATGACGAAACTTTGANGAATACAGTAGGTTTTATAAGCGCTCAGAAGGCTCCCAGTGACTGAGATCGACATTAAGATATGACGAAACTTTGAACGTCTGGCAGGCACGAACACAACAATCAGAGCCTTGCAGCTGCCTGCAGGTTGAAAGCCAGCGGACAANTTGTAGGACGAAGCTTCGTGCAGTATAATCGATGTGCGTGTGGAATGAACGTCGGCGAGTAACTAGTATGCCTCAGAGACGCATTCCACGTACGTATGAAATGTTAACAGAGTCTGGGAGAGGGCGAATCACTGGACCACGGAAGCACGGTGGTCGTTCCATCAATTTTCCCTCATCCTGGATGGCGGTGAACAAACTGTGAGTAACAACAAATGGAATACAGTAGGTTTTATAAGCGCTCAGAAGGCTCCCAGTGACTGAGATCGACATTAAGATATGACGAAACTTTGAACGTCTGGCAGGCACGAACACAACAATCAGAGCCTTGCAGCTGCCTGCAGGTTGAAAGCCAGCGGACAAAGACCACGACCACAGGTGCCTTGCAGCTGCCTGCAGGTG
>NQII01005619.1:57128-79746 GCA_002778355.1 Clitarchus hookeri | reverse complement strand
CAAGCCAGCTGACAAAGACCACGACCACAGGTGCCTTGCAGCTGCCTGCAGGTGCCAAGCCAGCGGACAAGGACCACGACCACAGGTGCCTTGCAGCTGCCTGCAGGTGGCAAGCCAGCTGACAAGGACCACGACCACAGGTGCCTTGCAGCTGCCTGCAGGTGCCAAGCCAGCTGACAAAGACCACGACCACAGGTGCCTTGCAGCTGCCTGCAGGTGCCAAGCCAGCGGACAAAGACCACGACCACAGGTGCCTTGCAGCTGCCTGCAGGTGCCAAGCCAGCGGACAAAGACCACGACCACAGGTGCCTTGCAGCTGCCTGCAGGTGCCAAGCCAGCGGACAAAGACCACGACCACAGGTGCCTTGCAGCTGCCTGCAGGTGCCAAGCCAGCGGACAAAGACCACGACCACAGGTGCCTTGCAGCTGCCTGCAGGTGCCAAGCCAGCGGACAAAGACCACGACCACAGGTGCCTTGCAGCTGCCTGCAGGTGCCAAGCCAGCGGACAAAGACCACGACCACAGGTGCCTTGCAGCTGCCTGCAGGTGCCAAGCCAGCGGACAAAGACCACGACCACAGGTGCCTTGCAGCTGCCTGCAGGTGCCAAGCCAGCGGACAAAGACCACGACCACAGGTGCCTTGCAGCTGCCTGCAGGTGCCAAGCCAGCGGACAAAGACCACGACCACAGGTGCCTTGCAGCTGCCTGCAGGTGCCAAGCCAGCGGACAAAGACCACGACCACAGGTGCCTTGCAGCTGCCTGCAGGTGCCAAGCCAGCGGACAAAGACCACGACCACAGGTGCCTTGCAGCTGCCTGCAGGTGCCAAGCCAGCGGACAAAGACCACGACCACAGGTGCCTTGCAGCTGCCTGCAGGTGCCAAGCCAGCGGACAAAGACCACGACCACAGGTGCCTTGCAGCTGCCTGCAGGTGCCAAGCCAGCGGACAAAGACCACGACCACAGGTGCCTTGCAGCTGCCTGCAGGTGCCAAGCCAGCGGACAAAGACCACGACCACAGGTGCCTTGCAGCTGCCTGCAGGTGCCAAGCCAGCGGACAAAGACCACGACCACAGGTGCCTTGCAGCTGCCTGCAGGTGCCAAGCCAGCGGACAAAGACCACGACCACAGGTGCCTTGCAGCTGCCTGCAGGTGCCAAGCCAGCGGACAAAGACCACGACCACAGGTGCCTTGCAGCTGCCTGCAGGTGCCAAGCCAGCGGACAAAGACCACGACCACAGGTGCCTTGCAGCTGCCTGCAGGTGCCAAGCCAGCGGACAAAGACCACGACCACAGGTGCCTTGCAGCTGCCTGCAGGTGGCAAGCCAGCGGACAAAGACCACGACCACAGGTGCCTTGCAGCTGCCCGCAGGTGGCAAGCCAGTGGACAAAGACCACGACCACAGGTGCCTTGCAGCTCTCCGCAGGTTGCAAGCCAGCGGACAAAGACCACGATCACAGGTGCCTTGCAGCTGCCTGCAGGTGGCAAGCCAGTGGACAAAGACCGCTCTCTTCTTCTAATGTCCTCTCTTATCGTACAGCTTTTGGACTAGACATTGGTCAGGGGGTGATCCTCATGTTGCCGCTATCCCGTCCACACCCACACTATTGCGAGGCGACTTATACTTGCATTCTTGAGCAAGGTTTTTCGGGCGTGTTTGAAAATGGGATACGATTTTAGAGTCAGCGCACACATGTGGGCTTGATTTTTGAGCGACACGCCACCAGAGCTAGAAGCGTCAACGTGTGGAAGCAATCTCCTGTGATTACCAGCGTTGTTTGCCAGTGTTCAGAGGCACGTTCGGCAGATTCTGCGGCCTTATGTGTTTCTTTGAACGGCACAGCTTTATCGGACAAATTTTCAGCTGAATAATTATTGAACACGCACTGCGCGAGTTTTCCAGGACTGCCTTTCGTGTTGTCCACGTTCTTCCTTGGTCAGTCAGGACCTCAGACTTGTCACCCATTTAGCATGTATGGAGTCTATGGGGTGTAACATTCAGCCATACGTGGATCTGCAAAATTCATATCAGCAATGGAAACCACTATGGGAGATATTCTCGCAACTACGAAAACGATATTTTAACACGCAGAACCACCAACTTTGTATTGGTGCTACAACTAATTACACCGAATGCAGCGACTGCGATCAGCTGGTTCGTTACATTCTAGTGAATGAGTTCACGGTTGGCAGCACATGCTGAAATTAGTAGGTGTAAAATATATTTTCAAATTTTAAGTTTCATAAAAAAAAGGTAGAAACAAAAAAGTGTTTTCAAGGAGATAATCAGCTTTTAAACTATTGTAGTGTTGCTACTTTAGAGACTTTCAACATTTTCAACTGCCATGAATTGTTAATGTTCACAGAGTGATGAGGCACGTCGGGTCGTTACCGAATGTACAATAACGCCGTACAGCTGCGCGTCTCCATCATAAGCCAGTGCGGTATTTGACTTGAGCAAACAGAACTAGGTCACTCCTGCACTAAACGTATGTAAGTCGTGGGAAGTATCTAAGGCGTGTAGCAGTTGAAATACTGCCCATGCGCAAAAGTGGACCAAATTAGAGTAAGGAACAACAGGCTTATTAATTGGAATTTACAACTTAATCTAAATTTTCTCCTTACGTTGTTACATCAAACGCTCGTCGCTTGAGAGGAATTCACGAATCAAAATCGATAGCAAAATTACACTACTTGTCAGGTGAGCAACGCTCATCAAACAAAAGTCTGAAGGCAGGGGTGGATGCAATACGCACCTTCGGGGAAACGTGAGAGTGGAATGTGCAATTAAATTCTCAGGAGTAAGGATTCAATACCCGACACACACGAGCCTACACGATATCGGGAAAACAGATCTCATCCCAGGGCTACCGTCTGTACACGTGACCTCACTGACCTTCAACCTCGTGTCCTATCATACCCTACTGTCCCGTGCGTGCGTCAGTGTGTAGCCTGTGTTTATGTGTTTTTCTGCTTAGAATTTTTTGATAAAAAGCACAGAGTTTCACCAAAACTCTGTACGATTATAGGAAACTGTTAGGACACTCACACATCGCTATTTTTTATAAAGTCAGATGCTCATTTTCAAAACGGAGCCCTGTTGAAAATGTTGGGCGATGTATAGTTTCTCAGGAACCATTAAAATTATTTAAAAGAAATTCGTATGTTGACAGTACACGTAATTACCCTATGATTAAAAAGGCTCGTGCTCTCGTAGGTACACAACTTTAAATTAAAACGTTAGTTGAAAACAATAAAGCTTTTTAGCGTACTTGGAAATCACGCACACAATTCCCGCCTAACTTGACTCACTAGTACCGCTGTGAGATGCTGCTCTAAACAAGCGTGACTTCAGTATATAAGAAACCGTTATCTGATTGCGGCCACATAAATATTAATTACAGATTAAGATTTTTTATTTGCAATTGCGATGCAGATGTTGGACACGGACAAACAAGACTGAACACGAAAAAAAACATTAAATAAGACAAGTAATCTATGGATGAGAAAATAAATATATGTACACATCACTGAAAAATTTCAAGAGGGAATATAATCAAAAAACAGATCAGCAAATAGTTACGGAAATAAGATTAATATATATATATATATATATATATACCCATACGACCAACAGTTAACACACAGAAAACAACACAGGCTAGAAATCTGCTTAAAAAAATTAGGACAACACTGACGAAATATGTAGGATACAAATAACAACAAAGAAACGCCCACAAGCACAGCAGTTTTATCAGACATGACAGAATGCAAGCAGAGTATGCAGTTTGCAAGAACATAAATGTACAAAGCCAGAAAATTACATGAAGGAATCGAGTCAATACAGGACAGCAAGCTAAATGCGGAAAACTAATATACTGTATTTGGAAACCAGAAACTATATACTTCCAACAGACGACGCACCGAAGACGACACAGGCTAGTTATCTACATACACAAATAAGACCACACTAGCAAATAAACCCAACTAAGAAACTCGCACGAACACAGCAGTTTGTTTTTCAAAACCGACATAATGCTGCGTTTCGGGAACTGCCATCTGACCTCGCCTTCGGGCAGCGACACACACAGTCCGAGTACACGTGTGCAACTCACCTGTTCTTGGACTCCATTCCCTCTTGCAATTTTCTACTGTTGTATACATATATTTATATTCTCGTCCATAGATTACTTGTCTTTTTTAAGTATTATTTTTTTATTCAGCCTTGTTTTTCAATGAAAGACATCTGCATCGCAATGGCGAATATCCAAAAATCTCAATCTAGTCATTCATTTATCTCTATTGCACTATTCATTCAAAGAGCACATATATTATACCTTAGAATATATCCACCAAAACCACTGACAAATTTCAGCCAAACTTGGTATGCTGGAAAACCAATTGGAAGTATTAAAACTGCTTGTTAACAACCCCTTTAATTCATCAATTGGGAAGATATTGTCAACAGAAAAACTGAAGCCCTTGTACCTTCGGAACTACTATACCGAATTCGACAGTTTGGTTTATAAGTAGTGCTACGTTAGGGAATAATGAATCTTTGTACCTTTTACAAGTCGAGTACTTATTATCAAAAAGTTTGACATAACAGCATTTTAAGTAAAAACGCGTTATTTAGCTAACATTTTTACTAATTCCGTATGCTGCCTGTAACTATAGCAGTTATTATAAATATTTAACAACCTCATTCTTCTGTTATTTTGCAACGTAACGTTTACTGTAGTAAGTAGAATGATAATGGGGACTTTGGCACAAGGGGCTGGGGGTCGGAGCGTGGGAGCTGTTCATGCTCTGTCATTCCGGTCCCCAGCGGCCATCTTGTCCACAATATTGAATCCATGTGATCTTGACCTTGACATTTAACCCAAAAACTCCAAAAAATGCATAACATTTATTAAAAAGTTACATTAAAATATAAAAAATTATTTCACAATTACTTAAAAATTATTAAAGGATTAATTAAAAAATGTATTAAAAACTTAAATTTCCTGAGGTCCCTCACACCTCTTCCACCCATACTCATTCCACCATCTTGATAGGTGCAGTCCAACATCTTGGTATGCATCACAGACACTGTCCACCATTTTGGTCGGTGTAGTCCCTCTTCTTGGTAGCTGTTACAGCCACAGTACGTCATCTTCGTAGGTGCAGCCGTCGGCCATTTTGGTAGGTGCAGTTCTTTATATTGGTGGGTGCAGCCGTCCACCATCATGGTCGGTGCAGTCCGTTATCTTGCTAGACGTCAGAACCACCATCCGCCATCTTGACCTTTTTCGTTTGTCAATTTTCTATACATCACTGGAGATTGTCTCTCATCTTCGTCCGACCCCCATCTTGGCTTTTTCGTTTGTCATTTGTTTTACATTGCTGGTGCTGCCCCCAGCACCGCACCCAGCAGACGACCGACTCCCTCCACTCCCCTTTCCAATATATTTTATTGACCAATTGCCCCATTCCTGATTCTCAAGGGACAGTTGCCCACACACTTACAATATATTTAATTGCTCTGCCAATGATTCTCATGGGCTAATTACTTGGGTGTTTTCTGAAATCTTCGTTGCTACCAATCGGCGGCCTACTTAAATCACGAGGGCGACCTATTTTCCCCCTTAGATGAACCCCGAGCCTCCTCAGGAAATCAGTAATTTTTCTCGATCTTTGAAATGTACGCGTTGACCGAGCGCCATAAAATCATTTCAGCCATTTTGGCATTGCTTAGTGTCTTGGACAAACGGGACGAGCTACCGTACCTGCCGAAAGAATTTCTCCTGGTCTACGCACCTTACGAAATTTCGACCGTAGTCAAGTATTTTCCAGCCTACCTGCAGCAGGACGAAGGCATACGGGACTGCCTCCCGTGCTAGGAGTGTTTCGAGGGCTGCACGCCCTAGGTTCCCGACACGCCGCATCGCAGGGGGTTGGTGCAACGCCCGCCGGGCAGCCCTCGCGACTTCTGTGTCCGTGGAAGACGACGTCCCTGTTGAAGATGCTCTCCCCATAGAAGACGACGTCCCTGTGCAAGCTACCTACTCGCAAGGTGTACCCGTGGAAGATGATCTCTTTCTATAAGTTTACTGGCGACCAATGCCTGGCGAGGAAACAAACCCAGAACACAGGGCCCCGATGTGTATGGACCTCAATGAAGTTTTAAATGACTTAGTAAAAAATTTGTGAATCTCGGTGTGTGTATGGGAAGGAAATTTTTTTTATATAACAAAAATCGTATGAACTGTTTTGCAGCATCCAAGGATTTCGCTTGTTGAACTCGCACAACATCGAGCAGATTGCCATCTCATAGAGTGACGAAGACGAGAATAGCCATGTACAAGAAAGTACCTCGACCGCAAAATGCAACAAGCGCATCGCCTAAAGACGTACGAAACGCACGGACTAAGGTGGGACGAGGGAAATATTCCGTACGAGGAAATTCCGACAATGCTGAACTCTGACATATATCCCTATTATCCTGTGTGTGAGTTTGGAAGACATCAAGAGTCAGCGATTCGCAATGCGTGTCCCATCGGAACGAACTTTGTAGACCTTCACCAACATTGCCACTGCCCGCTGTTTTGACAGCTCGTCGAGACGTACGCCACAAGTGCAAAAATAAAAGATATTTCTGTGCTCTGTGCAACTCCGAAAGCCTAAGACTGTGGAGTTATGATAACCCGTGGTACATTTAAAAAACTATAAAGAATCCATGCTACATTTATAAAAAATATTACATGTGTAAGCCCTTCCAAGACTAGACAATAAACACACGTAAAAACAGTAATCCTTGTTTTATGAAGAAGAATAATAATATTGTGATGTGTATCCGTAAACAAATATGTTCATAGAAAATGGTATTTTTTTATCTCGAGTTATATCCAGCTCACATAAGTTAAAAAAACACTGTTCATTAAGAAAAACAATTTTTAGTTTATCTGTTTTGTTATAATTTAAAAAATATATATATTATTCAATGAGNTGGTATTTTTTTATCTCGAGTTATGTCCAGCTCACATAAGTTAAAAAAAACTGTTCATTAAGAAAAACAATTTTTAGTTTATCTGTTTTGTTATAATTTAAAAAATATATATATTATTCAATGAGACTATTCTTCACTAAAACCACATATGATATATTTTGAGTGTATGAGTGTAATTATTTAAAAAAATGAATAAATGATAAGGGGTTAAACGCTTTGCAAATTAAGGCAGCCTTGAAAATTATCTTTAGACGTGCCATGTAACAGCGGGAGGGAAGGGCGGAGTTAAGTCTGGCACCACGTGCCAACTTCACCACTTGGCAGCCGTGCATGAGATGTACTTTGCTCTTCCTGCGGATCACGCAGCGGGTGGGGGTGCGGCCCGCCTGGAGCCTGGGACAAGAGACTAGCGGCTCGTCTACAGTGGCGACTTCACACTGGCTATGCTATGTTTATAATTCCAACACAGATCGTTTGCCTAGTCATTAATCATGTAAAACTTTAATACGTTGCAAAAAGAATTCACGAATGCGTAGTTATTTTACCATACAAACTTTAATACACCGGAAAAAAGAAACACACTTTTGTCTATAGCCCACTCGAAAATACACACAAGGTCACAATGACAGGAGGGTCCTTGTTCGACACTTCAGAAAAATATACACATCACCCTACTTATAAAAAAAATATACATGTTAACATACCGATTTATTAAAAACAGACATAACATACTGATNTACACATCACCCTACTTATAAAAAAAATATACATGTTAACATACCGATTTATTAAAAACAGACATAACATACTGATGGGGACAAACAGAACATACTGGTGAAAAAATTATACCCATTACCATACTTAATCCTGAAAATACAAAACGTTCATAAAAAAATTAATATCCTGTCACATACACTCCAAACACCTTTAAAACAAAATTAAAGCCAGGGTACAGGGAAACTATGATGCGTTGTGGTCTCTGCATCGTCCATTCATAATCAGCTTCACGTTTNAATTAAAGCCAGGGTACAGGGAAACTATGATGCGTTGTGGTCTCTGCATCGTCCATTCATAATCAGCTTCACGTTTGTTAACAAGGTTTGGAATATTTCGCACACAAAACCTAAATTATGGAATAAATATTTATTATGTCGATCACATCAAATGGGAAACAACGAACAGTAAAATAATTTTAGAATGTTCTCGTTAGTACACTCAGAAAAAACATGTATATACCAAGTTAAGAATATATATTTGTATGAAACGCTACATAGTTTTACTCCAAATTTAAACATTTAAAGAATTCAACTCGCACCCATGCACGTATACATAAGAGCCCACAGGCATTAGGGGGACAACTGGGATAGAATTGAAAGAACGAGCTTCTCAGCAGACACGTAATGATTTATTATATTAAAAATTATATGCATTCATTAAATGAAACTTTAAGCAGGGCATTTACGCCAAAATGTCTTTCTCGGCGATGCAGGAGTCATCACGTTTGGAGTGTCCCAACCACCGCACTTACACGCGACCATTAGGTCGCTTCAGCGCCTTCTCCACCAAATACACGTCTGGAAACTGCGCAGGCCATATCTCGTAGGTGTAAAATCCGCCATTGATGGGTTCGCCGCATAGGTCCTAGAGGTTATACATGTGTGGGTACGAGTGTCGTATACGCACCACCTTGTACAACTCTGCAGATCAGTTATAATAATAGCCTTTGTGGAAAACTCTCTATTTTTTTTTAAATCGGCACCAAGTCACCCATCTTGGCATTAGGCTTGCGCGGGTCCCTCCTCTTCGGAATAGCATACACAATCCGAACTAGGGAGTCACCTTTCACATCGCCTGGCTTCATGCGACTGGTAGAGTGAACGGTAGAATTGTACTCGCAAACGAGTTTTGGGAGTTTATCCGACCACCTGTAGTTTCCCTTCGTTGTGAAATATCTCCACANGAATTGTACTCGCAAACGAGTTTTGGGAGTTTATCCGACCACCTGTAGTTTCCCTTCGTTGTGAAATATCTCCACAATTTAGCTTTGAGCGACCTGTGAAAATGCTCAATGATGCTGGCCGTGAGCCCAGCGTTGTATGTAGAATAATGATTTCAACCATACTTTTTCATCAGTACATGAAAAGTTGCATTAAAATATTCTTTACCGTCGTCGACGTAGAGACGTTTTGGTATGTGTCCTTCGCGCAACACATTCGCTACGGATTTCGTGACATCGTGCGCANGTCGTCGACGTAGAGACGTTTTGGTATGTGTCCTTCGCGCAACACATTCGCTACGGATTTCGTGACATCGTGCGCATTCTTAGACTTGAGCGGCCTGGCCCAGGCATAAGTGGAAAAAGTATCGATTATGGTCAAAATGTAGCGGTGATCTTTATTCACACGAACAAAGTCTTGCTTTTCGATCAGGTCAGATTGGAAAGTATCGTTCATGATGTATTTTCTGCATTGGTAATTTAGCCTAGCATATTTGTGCAGCTCGTCAGCAAATGCATACCTGCTCATTTCGAANTGTATTTTCTGCATTGGTAATTTAGCCTAGCATATTTGTGCAGCTCGTCAGCAAATGCATACCTGCTCATTTCGAACTGTAGCCCGCCTCCGCGAGTTCTTCGATGATGGAAATTATTTCGTTCGTGTGCGACCGGTTTCCTGCTGCCTGCGAAGCAATCAGAAGTCTCAACCTGTCTACCACCTTATTCGGATTACCACAATACTGGTAGTAGATTTTTTCTCCACTCTCCAATTTCTGAGTCAAACCCGAACCACCAATTTCATGTACCCTTGGGAGGAAACAGTCNAGATTTTTTCTCCACTCTCCAATTTCTGAGTCAAACCCGAACCACCAATTTCATGTACCCTTGGGAGGAAACAGTCCTGCTATAATGGAGAAGTTTTCGTACGCCGGGTCTTTAAATCGATGTGATGCAGGATTATTCTCGGCGTAATATGCGCGACTTTGTTTTAACAAAAGGCGGTACTTGCGCAAATCCGATTCGGTGTAGTGTCCAGGGCGCCTACGAAACAAAAGTTCGCTCAATCTTTGCAAACCTTGAGCTTGCCGATCTGCAATATTTCAATGGGGTGAAAAAACTTCCTCATTCCCAAAGTACTATTTTCCACCACTTTTCTGCAAATCTTGTCTGTCGGCAGTACAGTCAGAGTAGGAAGCGATGTAATGAGATAGAAGAATGCCCACCTCGGGCCCGTGCTCTCGTGTTCGTTTCCATTCTCGGGCACTCAGCAAATCGATCAGGGCAAATCGTCTTCGTCACTAGTGATGCCACCTTCTGATACGGGCAATTCCGTGCTTATTTTCCATTTACGCGTCGGGGTCGGCTCTCCCACCTCGATTTCACATTTGATTTCAACATTGGCATTGTCCCCATCACTCGTTTTTTTACAATTTCGCGTAGCCAGAGGGTAATTGGGTTGAGAACCTCCAATCTTCGTCTCTCAACAGTCATTCTGTTATTTTTCACGAATAAGTATTTGGTACTTACCGCCTCGATCACTCGCTCAATCTCGCTCACCAATTCGGTTCGGTTATCCATCGTTCACCGAGTGGAAAAGGCGTTTCGTACATATATATATATGTATATCGACCTCGCCTTTTTGTAGGAAATCATTCGCGATTTTCTGAAATTACTTATTCTTTATTTCCGATATGTCCAACACATGTATCTAAAATCTTCTTGCTATGCCTCGCAACATCAGTTTTCACAACCAGTTNTTATTTCCGATATGTCCAACACATGTATCTAAAATCTTCTTGCTATGCCTCGCAACATCAGTTTTCACAACCAGTTAGGAAATTAATACATTTTGTAGGTCCTTCAATTCTTCCCGTCTGTGCGCCTTCGTTACATTGATGAGGTTCATTATCCGCGCCTCCACAGTCGCTATGCGTTTCTCGACTGCTGCCAAAATCGTCAACCACTTCATTTTGCACACTTCCCAATGTTCGACCGATAACGGTCATGTCTTCTCTACATGCAGTGGTGAAGCGATGTTGCCCATGTTCAAGTTTCATTGTGACGATCGATGCCACCAAATTTGGAAATGCTTCCGTTACTCACGGTTGCATTCGTAGGATAAACTGATCGAACCCACGCCAGAACCTGCCATTATGTAGCGAGCAGTCTTTTACCAGTACCAACATAACGAACATGTGTTTCCAGCACAAAGAACATATGTAATTGAATAATGCTAACGCAATATCTGTATTGACATGATCGTCGTAAACATGGCGTAAATAAGTGTCGTTCATGTGGAGCAAAACCAGGTAATTCACATTGGCGCGAAGCAGTTGTTTGGGGACGCGGGGATAAGTTTGAGTTAGGTACACACAGTTCACGTTCGCGTACCATCCCATGCTAAAGCATTCTGAATTAGAAGTTTGTTCTTCGCAGGCAATGTCATCGAAGACAAATATCGAGTTTGGAAGAGCTTCGTTCGGAGGCACCATCTTCTAGATTTGCTGGAGTGGTTTTGAATAAACATACACATTCTCAAATCGAACGCCGTTCGATTCTTCCACCAGGCTTAGTAGGAAGCATGTTTTCCAACACCCAAATGACCTACAAATCGCGCCTCGCACACTATTAGGCAACAGGGCAGTATGCTGTGATTCATGCTCAGTTTTGGCATCTTCCACTGTGATACGCACGGGGATACTAATGTCCTGCTCGATTACCTCCACTATATTGAAACAAAACTGTAGAAAATAAGAATATTAATAATTTACTCTCTCAGTTTAATTCAATGCGCTGCAAGGTGAAGACGACGAAATCCGGCTGTGGGATCGTCGATTCACTCATCAATTATTTCCCGTTCGAACTTTACATACCGGGATACAGGTTCTGCGGGCCAGGAACAAGCCTAGCTGAAAGACTGTCACGCAACAAGATGGGCATAAACACCCTGGACTAAGTGTCCAAGCAGCACGGCATCGCCTATTCCCTGTGCAAGGATCTGCAAGCTAATCACCAAGAAGACAAGATACTTGCACAGAAGACCGACGAAATAATAAAATCGGCAGTCTCCAGGCTCGGAGTAAAAGTAGCCGCCTGGGGCATAACCAACATCATGAATGCCACGGTTAAACTAGGCATGGGTCTGCGTGCAAGCAACAGGCAATCGCAGTGCCCTCGAGGGACCAAGAGGAAAGGGAAGGACAAGGTAGCAGTGTACCTGCCCGCACTGATACCTGCAATCGGTGCTCTGCCTGGTGTCGCCGGAGAAGTCACGAATATTGTAAGCACCGTGAAGCGGGCTTCGAACGTTAGAAAACAGGTAGAGGAAATCCACCACCATAACGAAAAATTGGAAGCTAGTGCCATGAGGAAAAAATGGCCAAGGGCCTTACATTCGTCACTTGTATCGTGGAAGAGGAGGATTAAATGCTGCGGGGTGGGGGGATAGGAACAAATCGAAGAACGGAATCAAAGTGAATCTGCCTAGACACCCACTGACGAATGTGGATTTGGAACTGTTTGTGCGCAAATTGAAAGTGCCTAATTTTCGCAGAGAGTTTATGAGAGGTGCTCTACCCCGTAAACCCAAGAGACAGGAATGTGCCATCGTTAATCTGGACACGACAGCTGGGCCCGGTATGCACTGGGTGGTCTAGGTCAATAGGGTATACGCACAGATTATTATGATAGTTTTGAGAATTTGCATCCTCCACCCAAATTGCGCGAGTATTTGAAATATACCAAAATAATGGGCATTTATGAAACGGAACAGATGCCTAACACGTTGAACTGTGGACACTTGTATCCACGAATTTTAAGCAGTCGAGATTTAAAAATTCAATACAATTCGCAGGAAATAAAAAGGTGTGTGAGCCGTACCAATCTCATCAGTATGTCGGTGTTTCTAATTCTGAGTGATCAAATGTCCGAGTTGGGGGTCAGCTTTTACCCTCTCTTTGAAATGGAGAAGGGAATGTGTGTTGGGCTAGTGTATTTTCAAACTTACAACTACATATCCAACATCGAGGAAAATAAAATGTCCAGTTTTTGGTAATCAGTGATGGGAGCAGCGAAGGAAATGGTCATTCCCACGGGGACATACGAGCTGAAGGATATGTAATACTTCATACAGAAATATTTTCCTCACGACATTGCATTCGAACTGCACAAGTATCCGAATACCCTGAAGGCCAAAATATTTTGCACTGCATATGTAGATTTCACGGAACCAGACACGATCTGGCCCATGCTGGGGTTCGAAGCCAGCATGTACGAAGCAGGAAAAAAACATGTATTGTCGAGGCCGATTAAAGTCATACGATTAAACTTTAATTTCGCAATTTGCAGATACGTGAATGTGAAGCCGAGCAGCACTATTAATAGGTTCGCCCTCACCGTGGGTCTTGGATATAAAATCGTAGAATGTCCAAACGCTCTCATTTATGTTCCGATCGTCTCAAAAAAGGATCCACGAAGTAGCCATTTCGATCGTGAACCAAAATGACGAACTGATACATTTCCGAAACGAAGAAATCCCTTTGCGACTACACCTGAAACGATTGGAGTAAATTTCGCTGGGAAAACAAAAACGTACAAATATGCATGGTACAATGAACAATGAACTCGAGATCAGTATGCCCCAAGGACTCATGCTAACTCCTGAAAATGCAGAGTTTTTCCACGACCTTGGCTTGAAAGTAAATCGCTGTAGTGGACGAAACCCTCGACGTGGATCGACGCCTACAATTTGACGATAAATTTGATAAAATCAAAATGCAGTGTATGATCCTTATCTTGTCGGGCCTTTCGCTCTCGGACGGGAGGTTCGAATACCTATACACCGTCAAGATATTTACACCTTGCCTAGCTAGTCATTTGTGTGCATAAGAGGTTGGCTCACGAAGGCAGATGGGACCCACCCGACCTCCCCCATGTTCGTTCGAAATGGGATTCTACATCTTTTCGAATGCGTAGTGTACAAGATAAATGGCGTCGCGGTCGACCAGTTGCATGATGTGGGCATAATCTCGTCGATAAAAAATGATCTATTGCGCAAGCCCAACCATCTCTCTGCAGCCTAGATAACAGGCTGGGAAATCGAAGATGACTACAGATTCCCCATTTAAGCCATAAACAGGTTCGATGTTATCATTCCGCTAACCTTGCTACTCGGATTCGCCGAAGATTGAAAGAAAATAATAGGAGTGAGGCAGGAGCTGGGGATTATGCTGGCCACATCGCATTTGGATGCCGTGTTGGGAGTCGGAGAAAACACACAGCCCATATCTTACTTTGAACAGCATAGAATGGTTTGTCCCTCACGTGACCTTGAGTACCCGGGAACGTGTCAAGCTGTTGAATTATGCCAAGAATGAAAAAGTGATCGAATTTGCAGCTGGAGCCTGGTCACATGCCCGGCCCTGTCCGCGAAATCACAGGTCGTAAAAATGTCTTCCAGCACAGAAAAATCAGGCTACGTCATACTGGTGCTCCAGACGAACAAACAGCAAAGTATTTGGGTGAAGAAGTCTACGTTCGACCAGTGCATATCGAAAACTTAAAGATATTTTTGAATAGTGAAAGCTACACGTATACAGATTTGATCACCGCGTTCGACCAAGAGGGTTTTACTTTCCCACATTATATGTAATAGCATTTCCGATCATCGTATTACGAACGCGAGGTACATCTTATCCTGAGGCCCGAAAATTTCCGAGACATGGCAACTTTGCTGGTATTCGATACATCGAAGCGGAATGAGCATGTGCTAAATGGTATGGTCGACTGCCGGATCGAGATAATCACCAAAGGATACGTGCCCGCGAATACCTCAGCCTACTGCTTGATACTCCACGACAGGATCGTGCCGTACGATTGTTTTTCCAACCTGGTAAAAATCATTAGTTAAGTAAGCACGTAAATACGTATGGAGTGGGGACTCACGTTTCAGTCGTAAACATATACTGTAATTTGCAAGGTTTATGGAGCTAAGACGACTTCGTTCTCAAGGAAGTCGCAGTCACACATTGTCATGGCGTGACTCGAACCCGCAACTTCCAGCCTACGTATCCGTGGGAACTGTTGGACGAAAATATCAAGAAAACAAACGTCTGGTTGACCAAGTACTACCACGGACTGTGCTGGGACGAAGGCAAGATTCCGTGTCATCAGGTGGGAAACGCGCTGAGCGACTTGCTGATGCAGTACCCGAGAGAACCGATTCGTGTGGCGGGACGCGAGCAAAGAAAATGGCTGAGTAATTTTTGCAGAAACGAATTGGAAATAATCTACATACAGGACGATTATAGGTGTCCTTCCCTTCGTAAAATGAGGAAAGAAACGGATCGGAGTTCTTTTGTGAACTCTTCGAAAAACGCACTGTTACTTTACGAGTAGCCTGCTCATTTCACAGAGATATAAACACGATTATATATCTCGTAGTGTAAACATTGTGTTTTTTTTAATACCAGCCACCATTCGAGAAGAGCTGGTGGACATGATTTCGCACAGTGCAGTGTAGGAAATAAAANCGTAAAATGAGGAAAGAAACGGATCGGAGTTCTTTTGTGAACTCTTCGAAAAACGCACTGTTACTTTACGAGTAGCATGCTCATTTCACAGAGATATAAACACGATTATATATCTCGTAGTGTAAACATTGTGTTTTTTTTTAATACCAGCCACCATTCGAGAAGAGCTGGTGGACATGATTTCGCACAGTGCAGTGTAGGAAATAAAANTTTTTTTTTAATACCAGCCACCATTCGAGAAGAGCTGGTGGACATGATTTCGCACAGTGCAGTGTAGGAAATAAAAATAGTTATGTGCTGGTGTAGATGCAAAATTATCTTAAATAGTGGCTGCAAACACCTTCTGCAAGTCCTCTGCATTACCTTAAGCTGTGTGGAATACGAAGATACCTGATCACATTACAGTCACGTGTATAAATGACGTCATTCCACAATCCGAAAAAAAAGTAAGTAAATCAAACCGAAATTAAATTAGTCGCCCAATCGAGCACGAGTCACCGTGGGAGCAAGATGACGCCATTTCATCCGGAGAAACTGTACGCCTTATTATATCCGGACGCCTCTTAAAAAACTTATGCGTTCTGGGAGTCTGGATCACTTCATACCTACGAAGAAAAATGTGACGNTATCCGGACGCCTCTTAAAAAACTTATGCGTTCTGGGAGTCTGGATCACTTCATACCTACGAAGAAAAATGTGACGAATGGGACCACTGGTTATATTACGTGACTCCGGGTCATTGCGAGCATATTAAACAATTAACAACTTTCTGTACTCCTGGGAATTGCGTGGTTCATCACACTAATGGGGATACGACTCTTCCAGCAACCGTGGACCAGGTTCTGGAATTAACAACAACTTCGAGTTGAGGCAAGGTCGCCCCTCCTCCTACGACCACCGGAATTCACGCCCCTGACTGCTCCACCCAGGTCTGCGTACGTCGGCAAAATAATACCAGCAAGGCTTCGACTCAAACAACCCCAACTAAACGTCGAGGGTCGTGCCGCAGCCACCGTGTTGACACCACGAAGCATGGGAACCTTCACAAAACTGTGAGGCGTGCCCATGCACACTCCCATGGGTGGCATCACCTGCTCCTGCCAACATGCGTTGGCCCACTAACGACTTTAACTTGGAATAAGGCACTTTGAACATTCCCATTCTATTGCATCAGATTGAACATGAACTTCTGCTAGTAGCTTTTTACGAACATGTTTTGTCTCGCACGTTATATTTTTTAAAGACNCGTGTTGACACCACGAAGCACAGCAATTATGGGAACCTTCACAAAACTGTGAGGCGTGCCCACGCACACTCCCATGGGTGGCATCACCTGCTCCTACCAACATGCGTTGGCCCACTAACGACTTTAACTTGGAATAAGGCACTTTGAACATTCCCATTCTATTGCGTCAGATTGAACATGAACTTCTGCTAGTAGCTTTTTACGAACATGTTTTGTCTCGCACGTTATATTTTTTAAAGACTGTCGAATTTTACATGTGTTCATAATTTTTTAATTTGTGTAAATAAAACATTCTTCTATAAA
Organism: Clitarchus hookeri; assembly: GCA_002778355.1. Taxonomy (NCBI): domain Eukaryota; kingdom Metazoa; phylum Arthropoda; class Insecta; order Phasmatodea; family Phasmatidae; genus Clitarchus; species Clitarchus hookeri. The sequence goes on along the minus strand of NQII01005619.1, from coordinate 62,683 downwards.
AATTAATTATATGTGTATTTCTATTTCAAACCTTTCTTTTTTTTTAAATATAACGTAAAATTTTTTTGCTAAACGAATAAAGTGTTGAGAAAATAAATATTAGTGAAAATTATATTTAAAGGATTGGCTCGCGGGAAAATGCAGTACCGAAGGAGCAAGGCGGACTCTTGCCACGGATGTATACAGACTATGAGCGGTGAACGTTGAAGGAAACCGTAAAAGCTTGAGCGGAGTAATTCTCCATGTCCGTTCGGACGTACCGAGTCACACGCGTGCCGCAAGCCGATCAAAATATAGCCATGCTGGGTTCAATACGAGTTTCCTGGTGGCTAGTTGCGTTTCTGATATCATGCATGATGGGCTGTTCTCCCGGTCAAAATCAAAGCTGACGACCATCGCAGTTCCGTTGGTATCCTCTCCAAGCCGATCCTGGGAGCTGCAACGTAGCTCTTACAGTGGGGAAAAACTCCGACTCCAGTACTTTGTAATTGGCAAGACACAGTCTACGCCAGTATTGATGCATTTGTCCCACCAATTAACGAGCTTGAAAAAACCATGTTAGTAAAAGCAGTCTCCTGTATACATATGAATTTCTGTACGGCTACTTCAACATCGTCATTGGTTATTAAATGGCACCTGCTAGTGATGTCTTTAACACAGAGAAAAAGTGGAAGTCGCTGGGCATGAGGTCAGAACTATAGAAGCCATGGTCAGGAGCTCCCGACTGAAAGTGGCAGTATGGTTTACCATTCTAGAGTTGATAAAATTATATATAGTAGATAAAATATTAATTCTTTGATGGTATAAATATTTAAAAAGGAAAAATAATAATGTTATCTTATTTAAGTGTCCTGCCTACCCAGTAATAAAATTGAATATACAGGTAATTTTTTTATTCGCAGGCGTACAGACATATGAAGAATGGGAGGCAGGCTGCAGTGGGTGTATGCAGGGCATTATAAGAGGGGGGTGGGCATTCGCTTATAAGCTTTAGTTTGTGCGTCGATGTGCCTAAGTTGCATTGGTATTAAATACTCCGTGCTGTGGCTACTTTAAGGAAATTAGCAGCCATCTTCGTAATGTCATTAATTGATTTATGGCCTTAGAGTGACGAGGCTCTCCTAATTAATGCGGGGGAATTATTCGAAAATATGGGCGCCTCTGCACCTATCACCTCAGGTAGATGCGACGCTGCTCCATCGGAGTCCACGGTGGAATCCGGCGCTGCACCTGTAGCAACAGTCGGCATCGCTACGGAGACGCCCTTATCGAGCACCCAGCGCCACCCTTTCATGCGAGAACGTAACTGAAGGTTCCCTGCTGCTGGAAGCTGGCAACGTACCGCAGCTGGAAAATGGATCGCCCGAAATGACTGTGTTACATGTGCAAACAACTGGAGCTCTTTGTTCCAACGATGTGACGGACTCTTCCATGTCGGTACAGTACTCTCCCGTCTATGATAGTGCTTACAGAAATGCTGATAGATACCTTTGCTGCGAAGACATAGGTCTCCACTGCCTCTCGATGCTAACCCGCCCTCGCATCTGTCTCATGGGGATGATATTCACTAGTGGTTAAATAACTTTGAAAGCATTTTACGCACATTACGTAACGATGTTATCGATTTACACATCGAACGGACTAACTGCGTGCGTGTTCTTACGGACGTGAAATTACATTGACGAACTACCTAAAATTTTCACTTATTAGCCTCTTGTTCTCAAAGCGGCCGTGTAATTCAAATAGTGTTGTATGACACATTTATGGTGGCATTAAAATTATTTGACTCAAATGTGGTGTGTTGATGCACCATCTGTGATCGTAGAGTTCGAAGTAATAGTTTCAGTTGTCCTCCAATTTAAATGCTACTGACTCTAGAAATGTTTGTTGTAAGCTTATATAATATCTAATGAACTTCTTCAGTGATTACTCTTAATAATGCCGAAAACTTCCTTTTGCTCAGACATTTTCTACACATGGTCCAGGTTTTAGCGGCAATTACCCGTGCACATCAATTGCACATATGACTAGGCAAAGTTAACTCATATCAACCCACCTCTGGTACGAGCCAGATGATATATTAAGTGAGTATATTTCTGGACAACCGTTATATGTTCTTCGAGTGAGTTCTGCCTTGGGGGTAAGTAGTTAAACGTGAATCACGTGTAACAGTTCCGTCACAGACCTGTGTCGCTACAGAAGAATATAACACGACTTGCGCGTGTATGTGTATACTGCTTTAATTTTCATCTCGATGGTTGGCCCTCCTGCTGTTTCATCTAAATCATTTAAACAAAATCGAACCTAAAACTTTTACGGGATTGTTTTTTTGGTGACATAGGGTCTGCAATGGTATATGTCAGCAGTTATAATTAATTTATTAGACGAATTGTTAAACACGTGTTAATAAAAAAAAAGTGAATATCAGTATATATCATTTTTTTTTAAGAATAATTTCTCTACTACGAAAAAAGAAAGGCAGGTTAGGTTAGTTAAGCTCACCTTCTGGTCAACACAGGAAACTTTATTTTTAATGTTATCAAGTACGTGTAACGAAAGCGCGTTGTTCCCCGTTTTTTACTCTCCCAATTTGAATGCGAAAGCGCTTTGATCTGTGCGCTTGCTGCTCTAACCCTGGACACACCACACAGGCGACGGCCGGCTGGCTGCTCAGAGGATCAAACACTTCCATTGACACGACACTAAGTACCGTCACATTATGAACGTTTGTCAATTATTTATGAAACTAACATTCACGTGCGGGTACCTTCCATTTGTCATTTATTTGTATTCCGCTTATGATGTGCGTCACTTTATCTATCAACGCTACCTTGCCTCCCAAATATTATATATTATATTATATTTTTATTAGGTATTAGGTATTATATTATAATACCTGGAACGTATTATAAGGACAAAATCTAAAGCAAAAATACACAACTTCGGTTAGTATTAGGTTAAATATTCTAATTAACTACATTTCTTAGGAAAATTACCTAGTTTTCTGCATGAAAATGTTTAAAGAAAATAAGTATGGAAAACCTAGTTTTTTTTAAAGGGAAACAATTAACAAACTGGTCGGCTTTAGACGATTTCTGAATTTTGTTTAATCTACCCACTGTCCAAACAGTAAGTGTTCTATGAAGTTTTTTTTGACATATTCATAATATACTTGTTTTTCGAATCCATATTCAAGGGCTAAGTAATCGTTTTAGACTGTACGCCATATTATCTCTAATTACATTTTTAACGAATAATAACCAATTGTTTATTTAGCAAAGCCTTACTATATAATAAAAACTGAGTTTTCGGTAAATTACGTTATTCATATTCTTACTAAGTAGTATCGAACTTTCAGTAAATATGTGTAAGCTATGTTGGATGAGCCGACCCGAGAAGTGGCATCATCCAGTAAAACTGGCCGTGTCGACATGGAACCTGGATGATAACTAGAAAACTACTATTCATTATAAAATTAGAAGTCATTTCGGACATTAATCTAAGGCGTGAGGGACTGAGGAGGTCATACGAATGATACATTTTGCTAGACATATTTTATTACTTGATTTCTTACTTATAAAATTATTTGGAAGCAGAAGTTAATACACATGCCGATAATCCTTTTATTAGCTCTTTTGCCCTGAAGAAAAACCAAATATCAGAACTATAAATAAAACACAAATTGCAGATAAAGTTGTGTTAAATAAGTTTTCAGTTTTATGTTGAAATTCATTGTATCTATATGTAAATATTTTTCAAGTAACAACTGTGACAAATTACCAGGTATTTTTTAAATAATTATTAAGAAATTTCGTTAATGTTTCTGCGTCAAAATCAAACTAAAATTATTAAATAATCCATTACGACTAGCAAGACTGCACAGCGACCAAAAGTTTGTAGCAGACAAGAAAATATTTGTTCGTAAATTGCCAACCAGATATTCAGTAGCTCCAACAAAATATATTGCTGAGCAAACGAAACTTGAAGAGCAACTAAAATTGATTTTTCTCATTTAACAAAATACACGCTTGAATAAACAAAATTCCTGTGCGGAGAAAAAAAAAAAAGACTATCAACAAACTATTTAGTTGAATTAACCGTATGTATCTCCTTCGTTCGGAAATACGGTTAGTTTGTGATAATAAGTTTAGTGACAGTGTTTGTTAGTTTATTTACTGATGCTTAATAAAGGTATATATATAATATATATGTCAATAATACAAGTTTAACAGGAAACTATAACGTAAACTATAACACTTGAAATAATAAGTGTCGTGCATTGTAATGTATATCAAATGCATGTCTTCACAAACATTCTTATTTGATCAGTACGGGCAGTCAGTTCAGCCGACGTAGCTCGAGCGAAGCGGTCGGCCACAGATGGTCCTCGTTCAAATCTCAGTCGTGCTCTCGCATTAAAAAAAATAAAACAGAACATTTTTTATGTACGTAGAGACATGCAAACCTTTTGTGGCATTAGCCAAATATTTAGTATAGATCAACAAAATAAGAACAACAAAATCATTTGGTTTCACGACAAAATATTAAACTGCCGTTACACAAACAATTAATCTGATTGCGCCGCGTGAGACTCAAGGAGTTGCGTTAATGATTTTCTGGGGTGGGAGTGGAAAATCATCGTGAGAAACACGTTAATAGTGCCTGGATAGAAAGCATGGCCTTGTGGAAATTCGAGTCAGTTTTCCTATCGATTGAGAGGAGCCGCAGTGGTGTAATGGTTCACCACACTATCCTGCCGACAACGGTGAATCGAATTTGACCCCTGGCGCGAATGCATCCGATAGAATCAAGCGCTGGACTTTACCGTCAGACGGCGGGTTCCCTCAAGGTACTCTTGTTTCCTCCACCATTGCGTTCTGTAGCTGCTCTATCCCAAGCCCTCTTCGCCGCCGTCGCTGAAGACATCAGCTGCTAGCAGGCGTTCACGACTCTCCTTTACCCACTCTCTCTCCGTTACATAAACACGCGTGTGCGATATGCAAACTGGCCCTTCTCCATAGACGTAATGACGTGTATGTCTTTGTGTATACCGCCAGTGGTCGTATTTCATAGGCACGTTTCATATCTCACGAAAATAATGGGAGAAAAAAAGTGATGTGTCTGAAAAATTGTTCAATATATCTGTCAAAGGCATTTACACCGAAGAGCCAAAAAAACTGGTATAGGCGTGCGTTTGCAAATAACAGAGATATGGAACCAATCAGAGTAACGAAATGTGGTCGGCAGCTAGATCGGTTACTGCTGCTACAATGGCAGGTTATCAAGATTTAAGTGAGTTTGAACGTGGTGTTACAGTCGGCGCACGAGAGATAGGACACAGCATCTCCGAGGTAGCGATAACATTTGGATGTGTTCGCGTACGACTATTTCACGAGTGTACGGTGAATATCGGGAATCCGGTAAAACATCACATCTTCGACATCGCTGCGGCCGGAAAATGATCGTGAAAGAACGGGACAAACGACGACTGGCGAGAATCATTAAACGTGACAGACGTGCAACCCTTTCTCAAATTGGCGCAGATTGGATTTGTG